>CM064499.1:6425150-6597650 GCA_032716605.1 Paralithodes platypus | reverse complement strand
TAATCAAGCTTCCCAACTTGTGGATGGTTTCCCGTGCGGAATATTATCAAGACGCTGATCCGCCCAGCGTCATAACGTCCTTCCTCTCCCTGTGGCCGTGCCGAGCGGACGCGTGTTCCGACCTGTCTTCATTCTGTATTCTACTGGTCTCCTAGTGAGTCATTTGCTCATTTGTATTATCTGAGATGTTTTAGACTAGGTTTAGACTAGATAGGTCGAGCGTCCCCATTGGCACGTCCACAGGAGTGTGTTAATATAGGATACAGTGTGTTGGCGTCTACGCGTCCCTGTTGGTTGCGCTCGCCATTGTTGTTTTTATTGTTTTATGCTCGTAGCTTAGCCTTACTACCTATTTAGAATTTTTTTTTGTGCGGAGCCCTGCTACTTTGCTACCATTAACACCTTAAGAGCGGCCTATGCGGTTTATTTATATGTACCGCCCAGCGGGGTGTTTTTAGCCAAAATAGGGCTGTTTACGTGATCATTTTCATGCCTAAATAAGACCCAGAACGTAAAACAAGTATCTATCCCTGAAAGGGCATAAACAGAGCTTTCGAATGACACCATAACGATCCTTTTATGATGGCTAGTTTTCCTGCAATAACCGTGCAACGCGAGTGCAAAAAGCATGTAATTAGCCACTTTCCTGATACAATTCCTTATATAGCGAGTGAGAGAGGGAGGAGGGAGCTGGGATTCGTGTCAGTATGTTCGCCGCGGTGGTCTGGAGCAGTCATACGCTCGCTACTCTCCTGCCACCACTTGTCTCTCTCTCTCAGCAACATTACGTGCTGAAATTGCCACTCGACCTATGTCGAGCGCCGCCACATAGTCCAGCTTTATTTAACTCGACTTATGTGGGGAGCCGCTTTTTAAGGGTTAAGGTGGGGGTAGCAGGTATTATTTGCTTTGGCAGACGCTTTAGTTCAGGGGTTGCTTCACGTGGAGAAGAACTTTCTAGAGTGTGCTGCGTTTTTTTCCGTCATGCGCGGGGCGACATGTGGAGGTTGGCTGCTGTTCGTCGCTGGAGGTAAGAGTGTCGCGTGTCGTCGTGCTGCTTGCCCTAGGCCTCGTGCAGGGGTATATTTTATGGCTAGAATGCATTATTATTATTATTGGGTTTTATAATAATGATTACCATAAGATGTGACGTCAGGAGACGTCCTGGCAGTTATAATTTGTACTTTTGTGTGACTATCTCGTGGCGGAGGAGTTAGTTAACACAAAGGGTTTGGTTCATTTCCTCCGGCGGAAAATTAGCTGAAATTGTGGTCGGAGTACCACTACAAGTCCCGGAGGAAGAGAAGGCTTCCTAAAGGGATTTTTCGGCTCAGCCGGAATGACTCACCTATATCCTCACGCGGCGGGGAAGGACCTAGAATCCATCATCGCGGCGGAAAGGCCTAGTTTGGTGTTAAAACTATCACCCGTCAAGTGAGGCGCTAGGATAGTTACCAGGGAACATTCTATAGGAATGAATCAGTATAGGTCAGTGATACATAGTGTCATAGATAAGTAGTCATATTACCTTCAAGGGAAAGACTGGAGAGTGGGGCTTTCCAGAAGGATACGAAGGAAAATTAGAGTAGCAAGTGGCGCTAGATCTAGTTTTCCGGCGTATTCGAGGTATACAGTATACATGTGTGTATGTCTTAGATTATCCTTATGAGCATTGATTCTTGGATATTTCTTTCCAGATCGCACACATCAACCTCGGCACGGGCTCCAGGTAGGGGGGGCCTATCCCGGCCGGGGGGGGGGGGGGGGGGGGGTGGTCGTGTTTTGCTATCATTCCTTTCATAACCTTGTGTTTAATCCGACGTGTATGAACATCTCAGTTTTTAACCATCAGCTTTGCATTAAGTGTGTCACATGCTTGAACCGATCCCGGGGGATTTGGCTATCCAAGAAGTGCGGGTTTTGTTCGGAACTCAGGTGTGGCTTATTGAACCATCGTGAACCATCACGTCAAGTTGCTTTACTAGAAATAAAAGCAACTTTTAATACATACACGAAGGACATCGCTCACAAAGCTCTTCAATGTGACGATGAGGCGCTCTGGGATTTTCTTATCATAAAATCAATAGTGCTTAAATCTAAATCATCCTGGTCCATTCGGATAACACGAAGGCAACCCCCCCGGTCGGCCAAAGAGGGCGCGGTCAGAATCTTCGCAAGAGGAAAGGACCAGGTCAAGGTCAAGATCGCCATTGAAGCAGTCCTCACGGTCGTTGGGTCCGTCGCGACCTCAGACCAACAAGAAAAGGAGGACCACACCTGAAGCTGCGACATCAATCACGTCTTCTTCAGGCGGGAAGGGTTCGGGTCATCAACAGAAATCCCGTAAGGAGTCTTCGAGCTCGAGGCACCGGCAATCGCCGGGTCCTCGTCTTCCTCCCTCCGTCCCTACCTCTGCCAAGCCTCACGTAGCAGAGACGTCTCCCAGGGATAGTGCTAGTGAGGTAAACACTTTGTCTCATTCACTTAGGCCAGACTTTTCTATACCACGTGTGGATATTCAACATAGTCATACTCAGGTTCGGGTTCCATCAAAGGTTTTAGCGGATATGTACCGAGGATACCCAGCGGGTGTTAGGGAAAGTGAAAGTGTTAGCCATCTATCGGGTGCCTCTGAGGCCTCAGACATTAATAGTGTGTGGCAACACCCCAAACCTGTGCCATCCTCAATCTCGAACTTGAGTTGGGAGGCATTTGAACAACATATACTACCCGAGGTACAGCATGAACAGGTTGAAGAGATGGAATATATTGACGATGTGCAGGAGGAAGTGGAACATATCCCGTCTGCCCAACCATTACAATCGTCAGGTCTTTCAGAAGTAGACTCAGTAGCTTCTAGAGATTCCAATAAAGAATTTGTGACTAGGGAAGATCTGCAGGATATGATAAATGTTATGATGCAATCTTTTCAGAGGGAACCAAGGATACCGGAAGCTCCTCCGACCTTGTCAGTTGCACGACCGTTGGAATCAGCCAAGGTTGCCACTAAAACTAACTTACCCTCCCCTCTTACTTGTTCTAGAATATTCCGTCAACGTCAACGTTGACAACAACTAATGTTCGAGTTATAACAGACATAATTCCTCCACCTTTGGAGAAAACTCCCATTAAGAAAGGCCTTATGCCGTTGCTTTACGGCCCGGACTTAACATGGATCAACGTAACGGATCAAAATCCCTCCATTGCACAACAGACAATCTCGGGAGAGCTTCCAGTACCAAGTCATTGGCAAATCCAAACGAATGAGCACAGGAAACTAAGAGCTAAGGATGTTTCAGGTGACGCTCTAGATGTCTCCATCAAAACTATTCCGAGCGTGTATGCCCCTAACTATTTCGTGTATACTTCCTCTCCAGCTTCATCACCTCCCTCATCTGCACGGCTTTACGCGGACTGGTCAAAGGTGGATGGTTTTAACGACATCAAAGCTCTTTCTCTACTGACACCGGAATTGGATACAATTTTGGTCAGGGATCAGTCCAGCAGCCCAGTCCTGCAGATAGGGAAAGTGGGTACAATCAATCAATCAATTATCTTTATTTCATAATATACATAATTTATATATACAGTATATTACATATGTTGCGTTCAAGACTTACAACTATTTAATAATAAAATGTAAAAATACTATAACCACAGTAAAGAACATAACATATATTGTCCCCGTTGATAAATAGAATACAGTAATATATCAAACATTTTTTAAATAAAATCACCTGGCTTGACCAAGATTGTACACAGGCTCACGTCTTGGTTCATGTCTTTGAACCAATGTGATCCGAGATTTAACTATGTCTATTTCAGTGTGTGTAATATCAATATTATAGTCATCCTTGAAATATTTTACAATACTAGGGATTAGGTATCCATTTTGCAAATAATGTATATTAAATTTTATAATAGGGATGTTAGATCGAAGCAGCCTGTGGTAATATCTTGAATGTATCAAAGCCAGGCGATGTCTCAGCAATAGCTGATCGCATACCTCCGCCACCTCATGACTACTTGCGTATGTGGGAACGTTCAATATGCGTTTTAGTGCATTATTCATGGCTACGTTAAAAGTTTTATAAATTTGTGATGTTAAAACATTATGGTGCCACAAACTTAATCCATATTCTGGAGTGCAGTATGACTCAAAAAGATACATAAAAGTTTTAAAATCAACGCCCTTAAAATCCCGTGATATAGAGTTAAAAGAAGCATAAAAGGATTTCAATCTAAGATCAACATCATCTCTGTCATGCAGATTTGAGGTTATGATGTGCCCCAAATATTTGTATGAAGTTACAACCTGAAGATTGTCATTACATAGAACAATATTATCAGTGTTTGGCTTTATATTCTTACTAATGATCATGCATTTTGTCTTGTTTTTGTTAATCTGTAATTTATGTTCATGTAGTTGTAGCAGCAGTTTACTGTAAATTCTTGCCATACAAGTTTTAGAATGTGTTAATAATACTATGTCATCGGCGAATGCCATGATATTCAATCGTGTTACACCCAGAGTGCATCCTTCTTGCATATCTGTTATATTACTGATAATTTCGTCTATGTATAAATTAAAAAGAAATGGCGAAAGAACACCTCCCTGTCTCACACCTCTCTCCACATGACAGAGACGACCATGATGTCCCTTCCACACCACATTAGCATATTGGTCCCGGAGGTAATGCATAACTAAAAATATTAAATCAACGGGGACATCCTTATCTAATAATTTGCATCCCATTTTAAAATGATCCACTCGATCAAATGCCTTGGAGAGATCGACAAAGGTAAGGAAACCCTTAGCCATATTATTATTCATTATTTCTTTTAACATGAATGTTGCATCCGAGGTTGACGCACCCTTCCTAAATCCAAACTGTCTTGAGTTTATATTAACTTTTTCAGAAATGATATCCAGCAAGTGAAACTCCAACATTTTTAATATACATGAAGATTGCATCACCATGCATGCAGGTCCATGGTTAGATTGGGAGGCGGAGGCACAACAATTCGCCTCCAGTATTACGAGTAAGTCTTCCCACCAGATCCCACAGAAAACACATAGTTGGTTTTCTCTACCTGTTTCTGCCCGGGGGTGTCCCTCAAGCCTTATTGAATTTTCTTACCACTCCAAAATTGTCACTGTGGGAGATGCAGGAACCCTTTCCAACCCCACCTCCGGCTCAGTTAGATAAAGACTTCAAGTTACGACAGGAGGCTTTACAACTCGTATCTCAATTTTGATGAGTCGTCAGATAGCCCAGTCCCTAGTTCGAACTAATCAGGCAATTACTGATGCAGATGCCAAGAAGGCGCTTACTTTGTCCTGCCGCTTGATTTTGCAAAATTCAATTCTGTCACTAGGTGACGGCAGTCCGAGCATGTCAGGATCTACAGGTCCATTTGGTCAAGAATATACCGGAGGACATAGGTCGCCAGGTAATTTTGTCACCAGTGCTCACTCCCACTCTAGTCTGTCCTAATACTTGGAGAATGGTGTTTAATTTAGTAGATGCTGCTAGACCGACTGCTTCACCAGTGTGAAAGGAGCATCACAAATTTGCTAAGCCTTATGCAAAACCTAAAGTAAATCAGAAGGCTCACTCTCGTGGGACTAAGTTTTTTCAGAGCTTCAAAACTCCTTCAATGCCGAGAAGCAGTCCGGCTAGAAGCAAACAGGGTAAGAGCTCAGGTAAATTGTTTAAGGGTCAACCTAGGAGTAAACCAAGTCAGTGGTCGACAACTGCCAAGACTAGTCATCCGTCTACCTCTACCTCACCAAAGCCAAAAAAATAGTCACTTTTAAAACTCTCTCAATCCCGGGGCCTATCGTGGGCGAGTTGGATCAGAGTGTAGTTCTGCCGGACAAGCCCAGTCAGGGAACTAGGTCATTCCGGACGTGTCACCGGGCTTAGATCCGGCGAACTTGGGCACGGACAGGGGTATGCAAGGGCATAACCTGGCGGTGGCTCCGACGACCTCGTTTACGTCAACCACTAGAAATCAATCATTCTTCTTCAGAGGTGGAGTCACTAGTCCAGGAGATGATCACCAAACGTATCATTGTCCCGTCAATCCAACTTGCTCAGTTTACACGTCCAAACTTTTTCTCGTGCCAAAGAGGGACAGTGCTCAGATGAGGCCAGTCATAGACCTGTCTCGTCTGAACCGCTACATTCACAACGCATCGTTCAGGATGCTCACTGTGAATCAAATCAGGTTAACACTTCCGCCGCAAGGTTGGATGTGTTCATTAGACCTGACAGAAGCCTATTGGCATGTCCCATTAAATGAAAAGATTCCAAAAATTCCTCGCTTTGAGGATCGAGCATCAGACTTATGTCTTTCAAAGGATGCCCTTCGGTTTGAACCTAGCGCTGAGAATATTTACCAAATTAGTCCGACAAGCTTTGCTACCACTATTAAGACAAGGGATCAAGGTAATATGGTACGTAGACGACTGGCTAGTGGTGGCGGAGTCCGAGATTCAATGCCTCAATCATGTAAATCAAACTCTAGATCATGTCAAATCCCTGGAGTTCAAGGTCAATTTGGCAAAGTCTAATCTTGTCCCAACAAGGGTAATTCAGTGGATAGGTCTGGTTTGGGACACAACACATCTAACTCTCCGTCAGAGTGTGGATAATTGGAACAGATTTTGCAGGTAATTGTTTTGTTTTCTCCACAGCCTAACTACCACGAGAAAGATGTGGGAGTCCCTAGTCGGCTCTCTCAATTTGATTCAACTGTGAAGTTGGGCCGGTTGAAAGTCAAGAAGTTAATCTTGGAGGGAAACAAATATTTTCCGCTTTTGCCAGCGGAAAAGTCATGGCAAATCCCAACATTAATCCACAACTTACTAGCGGTCTGGGCGAGGCCGGAAACATTGCATTCAATCATGACGTGGACATCTCCTCCCCTTACGGTATGGGTAGATACGGATGCTTCAGGGACGATCGGCTAGGGTTATCAGTCAAGCCTCGGTCATCAGGGTCAAGGGAGAGAGTTTCACATCAATGCAAAAGAATTGTTAGTTCCCTTAATCTTCCTTCAGGCTCACGGTTACACCTTGAGGGGGAAATCAATAGCCTTTCGAATGGACACTCTGAATGCGGTTTCATGCATTCAGAAGCAAGGGTCAACGAGGTCTCGCAAGTTGCTAGAGTTGTCGGAAAAGATTTTTGTCCTAGCCGAAACGCTGAACATTCATCTTCACGCATCATATCTGCCGTAACGTAAAATATAACTAAGGAGTAACGGTGGAAAAGTTAGGGTTCGAGTTTTAACACCTTACGAGCGGCCTATGCGGTTTATTTATGTGTACCGCACAGCGGGGTGTTTTTAGCCAAAATAGGGCTGTTTACGTGATCATTTTCATGCCTAAATAAGACCCAGAACGTAAAACAAGTACCTATCCCTGAAAGGGCATAAACAGAGCTTTCGAATGACACCATAACGATCCTTGTATGATGGATAGTTTTCTTGCAATAACCGTGCAACGCGAGTGCAAAAAGCAGGTAATTCGGTACTTTCAGTACATAATTGAGTATGTAGCGAGTGAGAGAGGGAGGAGGGAGCTGAGATTTGTGTCAGTAGGTTCGCCGCGGTGGTCTGGAGCAGTCATACGCTCGCTAGTCTCCTGCCACCACTTGTCTCTCTCTCTCAGCCACATTACGTGCTGAAATTGCCACTCGACCTATGTCGAGCGCCGCCACATAGTCCAGCTTTATTTAACTCGACTTATGTTGCTCGCCGCTAATTAAGGGTTAAGGCTGGGAGGAATAAAAGGAAGATGAGAGGGGAAGGAATTAGACCCGGGGAACGAATTATATAATTAGGTTTCAAGAGTGGGGAGAACTAACTTGAATTTAACAGTTAGTGTATGTGGGTAAGCACTGGTCACTTATCAAAATCTGCGAGTCTACTAACTGAGTGGTTACTTAGACTCGAACAGATATTGTTATGCAAGAATTTACGTTATGACAGGGTTTCTATTGTAAACAATATTGACCTTAACTGGTAATTAGAGGGGAGCTAAATATATTAACTTTCGTAACTGGACGGATCTTATTTCTTATTTCCGGTACAACTTGTACCTGCTTTAGATGATATCAAGTAGGATCTCCTTTCCTGAGTAAATACTTCCCTTTTACCCACGCCGGTAAAAGGTAAACACGAAGGAGATCCGTCAAGGGGCTCGATGCCCCTGTCTAGGCAACAAGTTATAATAAGGTGACTGACTAGCTAGAGTCGCCCTGCTTACTTGGTGAACTTATGGCTACGGTAGATGGTGGACAGGTTTGAGTTAAAAAGGGGTCCTCTAGGCCTCATCCGGGTTGGCCTTAGGGCCGTCTTCCCTGGTCCTAGCCGTTGAGGGGGTAGGTGGGGCAGTTTGGCCCTTACTCTCTGTTTGAGTCTTTCTATGTCCAGTACCCAAGGATTGACTCTGTGGTGGCCATTTTGTTTGGCGAGTCAGCCAATAAGAGCGTCTGGCCGGGTGATGACGTCACCGTGGCCTGAACCAATGGGCTGGTTTGTTGTGATGAATCCTGCTCTTGGCCTTCTTTCACTTTCTTGAGGTCCGCCTCTCTATTTTCCCTCGCACGTTTTCCAGGGGTCACAAGTCTAGTTTCATTATTCGTACTAGGGGATACTGGGATATTTTTCAGAACTGGGGGTCATTGTAGGCATTGCTATCCCGGGACGGACAAATTCCAGATCTTGCACCCTTCGTTGCTTGGGGTCTTCCGAGGGTCCTTCAGCACGACACCTTTCCCCGGGGGCGTCAGTGGAATCCGGGGCACTAGGGTGACTTTCGCAGGTGCGGGGTTGACACAGGGTGGTGTGTGTTCTTTCCGGGGCACCTCCCTGGCGTCCCTTGGGTTCGGAGGTTGCTGTGGGTCGTTTCCTAGGGTATGTGTTTGGGTGGCACCTCCTGGCGGTTGAGGGGCATAAGCGGCTCCTGCTGGCCCAAGGGCACTGGTAACACAAATAGTGTGTAAGAAAATGCACTGCCCGCAGAGACCCCTTTCTCTCCGGGTAATGGGGTAAACTAGGAGGGTCTAAGAAATACCTGAGTCCCCTTAAGGTAGTATTATTTAATGCCACGTCAATTAGGAATAAATTCTCCGAACTTCGGGCATTGTTGTTTACAGAATGCTTCGGTGTAGTGGCTATCACTGAATCCTGGATTCATAGTGATTCCAGAGAAAATGTTGGGGAATTTGAAATAACCTGGATAAAGAATGTTCCACAAAGACCGAACCATGCAGGAAGGAGGTAGAAGTCTCTTATACATCAGAGATTTTCTAAATCCAATTGACTGCAAGATCATGTCAGAACATGAACTGCTTAGAGTAGACCTCATCCTAGGTAACTCTACCTATAAGATTGTTCTGGTGTACAGACCTCCACATCAAAATGTTGAAAAAGATAAACTTCTGTACACAAGACTGAGTGCTGCTATTGAGGGTAAAACCAGTGTGATCTTAGGTGACTTCAATTACCTAGTAAACTGGAAAGCAAGAACTGCTGATGCTGAAGGTAGCCGTCTTGTGGACTTTACTAATTATAACTTTTTGACCCAGTGGGTGAAGGAGCCAACTAGAGGCAATAATATACTAGATCTTGTTTTATCCACTGAAGAAGAAAGTGTGACCAGCATATCTGTTGGGGAATCAATCTAGTTAGGTTCTCTCTTCGCACCTTTAGCAGCAGACCCACCAGTCCTCAGAGTGCAAAACTATTCTGTGCAACTCTCCCAACCCAAGAGTGAAACGTTACTCTCAGTCTTTCTTCTAGTCAGCAGCTGAGCTCTGGAACTCTCTCCCAGAATCAGTCTTTCCCTCCTCCTATCACTTAAACTGCTTTAAACTCCACGTGTCCAAGCATTTTGGCTCGAACGTCCTTTGATTTTGTCCCTGTCACTCTTTCAACTATGGGGGAGGCACTCACTAAAGGCAGTTCTGCCTTTTGCCTCCCTCACTCACATAGAAAAAAAAAATGAAAAAAACAAAAATATATATATACCGGTATATATATATATATATATATATATATATATATATATATATATATACAGTATGTTCCCCAAAAGTATTAATGTACAAGTTTGCCTCCTTCAAATAAGCCTTTAGCCACCCACGCTATGTTTAGATTTCCCGCTACACTGTGAATATTAAAAGTTCATTAACCTGATAACTTTCCTCCAATTGCCCCAAGTGCAACCTTAGAAGCACTCCCCTATTGTTCTCAACTCCGCCTTTGCCTTTGACTATTGCCACGGTTCCCACGCACACCTCCGTAGCCTACGCGGAAGCCCACCACCAAAGGAGAGTGACCTGAGCTACCTGCTAAGCCCACATTTATGAGAAAGCCCAATGCTTCCATTGTTCACCTGAGTTCTCTTGTCTCCGCTAAGTCAGGCCTGTGGCATCTGGCTTTCAAGGAACTAGTATAGGCAATAATAACATTGTTCATTATATATATATATTACTACCTGTATAAAGTCAAGAGTCATTTATCAGAGTACTATTTGAGTCTCTCCCCAGTGTATCTAGTGTTTAACCTAAGAGCTGCAACATTCCTTCAGGAAGGTTTTATTGGGCGAATGCGACACTCCTTCCGGTAGAAAGCCTATAAAAAATCCCACAAAAAATGCCCCAGACCTGGTGAAATGGAAGCAATATGTGATTAGGTGGCATGTTTCCCCTCCACCAATTCCTGCCTTCCCCCTTCCCTTCTCTCTTCTCCCCATCTTTCTCCCTCCACTTCCCCTACTCCCTACAAATCCTCACTCCCGCCTAAATTACAGTTTTTTCACCCTCCCCTACCCTCTCCCGGTCTCCCTTGTCCCTATTACATGCGCAGTAGAAAGCTGAGAGCTCAGTATGCCTCGGTCAAACAACGAAGGCACACCCATGTCGTGCTCCCTCGTACTCCTCTACCCTCACCTTTCATCACAATAATACAGTGTTTCACTGGTTTTCACTCTTTACACCAATTTTCTGTTTCTTCAACATTCACATTTGCATTATGCAAGATAAATATGTGCATATTGAGTGTTGAAAAAAAAAAATGGAATTCCAAAATAGACCACATCAGTTTAGTTAATATATGGTAACGCTTATTTTTTTTATTCTGGCTAGCAATAGCCGATTATATCCAGCTTAGAAAGGACTTTCTTATGCCTGCATCCCAAAGTAGACTACATGCAACACCACCAACATTACCCATAACACCTGGGATAGCATCACTATCGATACAAGTATCCAGAGAAGTAAAAAGGACAGTCTGCCATCGGAAACCACCATTTTTTATGGCGACCAGCCCTACACCACCGACCTCAACCACGCAATCACCACCTCCAACACCCAAAACAACCACTGCAATGAAAACCGAGAGAGCTGCATCAAAATCAGAAAAGAACAGGCGCCCACTGAAAAGATAGAGAAGAAGGTAATTTACTCTCCACCATCATTCTCTAGATGACCAAAAGCCACGCCCGGCATGACGTAACGCCCCGCCCCCGATGACGTCATGCCACCTTGGCTATTTGACTCTGAACCTCAGGTGATACCATTAAAGTAGAGGTCGGCTTCTGGGCCAATATGGCCCAAATCCACCTCCATCCACCTGGCAAAGGCTGCCCTTGTAGACCAAACACTGAAGACCACCAAGTGGAGCCAGAATAATAAAGACTACCGAATAAGAAATCTTTTCGGTAACTACACACCCCCTAAGCTCTTCGGCTCTTCCCAAGGCCGAGATAAAGGTGCTTCCCGAGACATTATCAAAGACCTGATTAATGGTGCTTCCATATACTCGAAACTCTGTGCTTCACATTATACATATATATATATACTGTATAATTATACTGTAGGCCTATATACGGTATATAAATCTATACATATATATATATATATATATATATATATATATATATATATCATAGACTACAGTAGATCTGGACTGGACACGAAAATGGAACTTTGCAGTAAGGGACCCAAAATCGGTGAACGAACCCCCAAGTTCGAACCTCGAAACCGCGAAAATTTGATATTTTCGTGGTTTCGAGGTTCGAGCTTGGTAGCTTCGTTCTCCGATTTTGGGTCCCTTACTGCAAAGTTCCATTTTCGTGTCAAGTCCAGATCTACTGTAGTCTATGAATATATATAAATATATACATATACAATTATACATATAATATATATATATTATATATATATATATATATATATATATATATATATATGAATTTCTGCAACATTCGCGGAATTTCCTCTATGAATTTCTGCAACATTCGCGGACTTTCCTCTAACTTTCACTCTGTTGAACACCATCTCTCCTCCAACAAACCTGATCTTCTCTTCCTCACCGAAACTCAGGTGTCTGTAGCAACATCCAGCAGCCCCTTCTCTGTATCCTCCTACTTTGTCTATCCTAGTTTCAAAGCCAAAGGCGGATGTTGTGCATATGTGCACAACAAACTCACTTGCTCTCGTGTTCCCGATTTCGACTCCTCTGAATTCTCAGCTTCATGGCTCAAACTTTCCTGTCATTCTCTTACTAAATATTTCTGTGCTGTCTATCTTTCCCCTAAATTTACCAACTTTCCCAAATTCTATGACTATCTAAACTCTACAGTGGAACACATTCTATCCATTTCTCCTTTCTCAGAAATCTCCATCTTAGGAGATTTCAACGTTCACCACCGCCAATGGCTCTCCTCTCACACTACTGACCCATCTGGTGAACAAGCCTACGTCTTTTCTCTCCTAAATGACCTAGAGCAGTTAGTTCAGCAACCCACCCGTATCCCGGATCGCATCAGAGATTGGCCCAACATTCTTGACTTGTTTCTAACTTCTAGCCCTTCTTCTTATACTGTCGATCTTTTCTCTCCTTTGGGCTCCTCCAACCATAAACTTATCTCTGTCACCTGTCCTATCTCTCCAGTATGGCCACCCGATCCTCCTAGCCGGCGGCGCTTGTGGCACTTTGGTGCTGCCGACTGGGAGGCTCTCCGGCAGTACTTCTTTGATTTCCCATGGAATGATTTCTGCTTCCGTGGCCGGGGACCCTCGGAGAGTGCTGAACGCATTACCGAGGTAATCCTATCGGGCATGGAAGCATACATTCCATTCTCTTTTTCTCAGACTAATGCTAAACAATCTTGGTTTACTCATGCCTGTTCTACTGCTGTCCGCAATAAGGAGGAAGCATTCAAATGGTACCGACGCCTTAAAACTCAAGACTCTCATTCTTCCTATGTTTCTGCCCGGAATCAAGCCAAATCTGTTCTTCGACTTGCCAAACACTCTTTCATCAATAATAAATGCACTGAACTATCCAATTCTAGCTCTTCCCAAGCTTTCTGGCATCTAGCCAAAAACCTCTCCAACAATTTATCTTCCTCGTCTTTCCCTCCCCTTTCCCACTCTGATGGCACAACCATCACTTCTTCCTCTGATAAAGCTAAACTCTTCGCTCAAACTTTTGCTAGAAACTCCACCTTGGATGATTCCGGTGCTATTCCTCCCTCTCCACCCTCCTCTCTCTTACTTTTGCCTAATATCCTAATCTCTTCTAAAGATGTACTTTCTACCCTCTCTGGGTTTATTACTAATAAGGCGTACAGTCCGGACGGTGTTCCTCCTGTTGTTCTCAAAAACTGTGCTTCCGTGCTGACTCCCTGCCTAGGCAAACTCTTTCGTTTCTGTCTATCCTCTAACGTCTTCCCTTCATGCTGGAAGTTTGATGACATTCAACCTGTCCCAAAGAAGGGTGACCGCTCTCAACCCTCCAACTATCGTCCAATTGCTCTCATCTCTTGTCTTTCTAAAGTTTTTGAAACTATTCTTGCTTCCAAATTTCTTAAGCATTTCTCTTCTTATAATCTGCTCTCAGATCGCCAGTATGGCTTTCTTAAGGGTCGCTCTACTGGTGATCTTCTTTCATATCTTACAAACTCTTGGTCATCCTCCTTTCGGGACTTCGGTGAGACTTTTTCTATTGCACTAAACATATCGAAAGCCTTCGATAGAGTCTGGCACAAATCTTTAATTTTTAAACTACCCTCCTTCGGTTTCTATCCCTCCATCTGTGCCTTTGTCTCTAATTTCCTTTCCGGCCGTTCCATAGCCGCAGTTGTGGATGGCCATTGTTCACTTCCTCACCCTATAAACTCCGGTGTTCCTCAGGGCTCTGTCCTATCTCCTATTCTATTTCTATTTTTTATAAATGATCTCCTCAACTGTACCTCAATTCCCATCCATTCATACACAGACTACTCAACCCTACACTACTCCATTAGTTTTTCAGAACGCCCCAGCCAGCAATCTCTCAACGACAAACGTAATGAAGCCATAGAACTCTTAAATTCTGATCTAAATACTATCTCCAATTGGGGCAGAGAAAACCTTGTTACCTTTAACCCAGCAAGTGCGGCAAGACTTATATAAGGCCTACCGGTGGGCTGCGGGAAGCCTTATATAATCCAAGGCCTAAAAAAAAAACATTTAAATCAGCCCAGTATAATTTTTATTATTTTTGATTTTTTTATTTTTTTATTGCCCCTTGGCATGCCAAATATCACTCATCCACATCCCCTCCTTCCCCCCTTCCCCCCCCTCCCCCCCCCCCCTTCAATTATCACCTATTCTCCCTGTTATTCCCTTATTCTTAGGTATATATTCGTGCTACCATTAGCGAGTTGCTAGCAGGGCGTGGTCATCTGTGTTACCAAGCGTGGGAAAGAGCGAGAGAGAGACTACCACGCAACAGTGTCTCTCCAGCCGTCGTGATGGCTGGCTGGCTGGCAGGCTGGCTGAGCCATAAGTTATGTAACTCCCGGCCTCTATCGCCGATTTTGACCATCCAAACGCTGTTTCCACTTGTTTTATTGCTGTAACAGGTTAATACCTTTATAATCAACATAAAATAGGCGCATATGGATAAGTATTAATGATAATTATGGTACGATGACGATTTGAGTTTAGGAAACAGTCTAAATATACCTCCGCAAAGGGAGAGGTGGCCAATACCCCACCTACGCAGCGGAGAGGTTAATGCTTCCAAAACCCGATTTCTCCATCTATCAACCCGTACGGAACTCCCATCGGACTATCCCTTATTCTTCAACAATACAAAAATCAATCCTTCATCGACTTCTCTCAATATCCTTGGTGTCTCTTTTTCATCTGCTCTCAGTTGGAAGGACCATATTATCAGTTTTGCTAAGGCAGCCTCCCAGAAGCTGGGTGTGCTCAACCGCCTTAGGGGGTTCTTTTCCCCTGCACAGCTTCTTGTTCTGTACAGGGGCATAGTGCGTCTTTGTATTGAGTATTGTTCACATGTGTGGGGAGGTTCCTCTCACACCGCTCTCCTAGACAAAGTTGAAAGGAAGGCCTTTCGTATCATTAACTCCCGTCCCCTCACCAACTCTCTGCAATCTCTCCCTCTCCGCCGCAATGTTGCATCTCTCTCGCTATTCTATCGCTACTATAATAATCAGTGTTCCTCAGAGCTTTCCCAGTGTATACCACCTCCTTTACGTAGGGCACGTGGTACCCGTCTTGCAACTCAATCCCACCCCTACTCTGTGCAACTCTCCAACCCAAGAGTGAAACGTTACTCTCAAACTTTCTTCTACTCAACAGCTGAGCTCTGGAACTCTCTCCCAGAATCAGTCTTTCCCTCTTCCTTTGACTTAAATTGCTTCAAACTCAGTGTGTCCAGGCATTTTGGCTCGAACGTCCCTTGATTTCGGCCCTGTCACTCTTTTAACTATGGGGGAGGCACTCGCTATTGGCAGTTCTGCCTTTTGCCTCCCTCAATCACATAGAAGAAAACAAAAAAAATATATATATACAGGTATATATATATATATATATATATATATATATATATATACATAAATAAATTATATATACGGTGTATATTTATACAGTATATATATATATATATATACCGGTATATTCTAAATATGCTACAGGGGGGCAATGCCTAGTGAGTTCATTGCTCAATAGGTGGCGTTCTGCGAGTGAGGGTCCGAGTTGAGGAGATTAGACAGCGAAGCATAAAGGCGAAGCAGCCTCAGAAGTGGGACTGCTTCAAGCCAGAGTGGGCAGCCAAGAGCTGCACGTCTGCAATGGCAGGTTAACGAGGGCTGATTGTAGCTCGTGCTTCACTTGTCTTACTTCCTAGGCTGGAACAAGACCTCACAGGTTTCACCGTGTTGAGCGGTGAATGTGCAGGCTCTTAGCCTATGCCCGAAAGGGAGTAGTTGGAATATAGAAAAAAAAAAAAAAAAATTGTATACAGTATACAGTATATACTGTATATTATAGGTTTGACTCCTGTAAGGAGATAAATAAAACCTAATATTTAGTAGTGGCCCCGTAATCATTGACGAACATGCCTATTACATAAGGCATCCTCTTCAAACACTAATCCGCCGTAGTTTGAATCTACCGCGCAGAGCATTTAAAAACTGAGGAGCCTTCATCATGAGCGCACGCGACCTCACTCATGGCTTCAGTCATTATGAATTGGGTTCTCACTACGAAAAAACTTCGTAAAAAATAAAAACAAAAAGAAAATAAGAATAACTATCCAATAAGCTTTCCATCATATCGTGGATGTACTTGTGTGGATTTCTGACCAGACGCTGAATCAGGCGTCATTCCTCCTTCACTGACATATCAAGTAAACCAAAATCCTTAATACATCAACGAATGGGAAGGGGACGGTCGGGAGGGCCCCAGTCGTCAATGATTACGGGGCCACTACTAAATATTAGGTTTTCTTTATCTCCTTACAGGAGTCAAACCTTTAATTTATTAGTGGCCCCTCCATCATTGACGAACATGCCTGATATCTAAGACTGGAGGGGGACATTCGTAATCATATCATAACTCTAGAAAAGCAGATAATAAAAACAACCACATAGTATTCTTACTTTTGAAAAATGTATTTAATACGGCGTAGGCCGGAAATATACAAGAAAAAGGGGTTCAGGCAGGTGCGTGCTTCAAAGAAGCCTGCCCGACAAAAATAGGTAACCCTGAAGATTCTGAACACAGATCTGTAGTTACAAAAGGCACCCCACTCAACGAGTGGTGACAAAAATAATAAGTTATAAGTTTATATGTGCACATCATAAACCCCAAAATACATGTGGAGATCAATTGCTAATGAACTCCATTGAACTAATGTTACATTGCTTTCGCAGCTAAAACTACTATAACAACACCGTTGTTTTGTACTAAACTTTGTACTAGCACAAATTCTCGCAGAGAAATTTTCATATCACATTTTAACCTTAAATTGTATCACAGCTCTCATACTCCGGCGGGGTCTAGGGTGTCCTATGTCAATTGACTGCACCCCCCCCCCCCCCTTCCGTGAAAATAAACATAAGTGACTGCAGGGCCACCTAGACCCTCTGCCTTAAAGCTATACATGGTAAGGAAGGTTTGTCTAGAGCAACTGACAAGTATCTAGAGAGAAACGTATGATTAGACGCCCACAACTGTGTGGACGCAATATCTTCAACTGAAAAGTTTTTCAGGAAACGTAAAGAGGCCGCCCACTTGCGTAAATCGTGGGCCCTACCCACAACGCCGGGATTACTCTCTTTAACCCTTATTTAGCGGCGAGCAACATAAGTCGAGTTAAATAAAGCTGGACTATGTGGCGGCGCTCGACATAGGTCGAGTGGCAATTTCAGCACGTAATGTGGCTGAGAGAGAGAGACAAGTGGTGGCAGGAGACTAGCGAGCGTATGACTGCTCCAGACCACCGCGGCGAACCTACTGACACAAATCTCAGCTCCCTCCTCCCTCTCTCACTCGCTACATACTCAATTATGTACTGAAAGTACCGAATTACCTGCTTTTTGCACTCGCGTTGCACGGTTATTGCAAGAAAACTATCCATCATACAAGGATCGTTATGGTGTCATTCGAAAGCTCTGTTTATGCCCTTTCAGGGATAGGTACTTGTTTTACGTTCTGGGTCTTATTTAGGCATGAAAATGATCACGTAAACAGCCCTATTTTGGCTAAAAACACCCCGCTGTGCGGTACACATAAATAAACCGCATAGGCCGCTCGTAAGGTGTTAATGACTTCTACCAGAAGAGAGGCTAATCGCCGTTTAAGTAAGCGTTTACCCGTACTCGCTACCCATAAAGCACCTTGGGGGTTATGAGGAGCTATTCTCAAATATTTGGTTAGAGCTTGCACTGGACATAAATTATGATGCACCTTTCCCCTTTTTAACGCCGGCACCGTGAACTCAGAAAACACGTGTGCACTATGCTCATTCTTGGCTACAAACGCCGGGGAGGGTGCAATGGAAATTGAATCATTAAGTCTACCAAACCTAAGACAATTAGGTGTGTTGCTCATCGCCGCCAGCTCAGACACTCTGTTTCCGGTGGCCAAAGCCAAAAGGAAAACTGCCTTCTTTAAGATTAAAGCAAAGTCTGCAGTATTTTGATACAGACGAGAATGAAGTAAAGACAAAGCTTTGTCCAGAGACCAAGTAGGCATGAGCTGACGGGGAGGTGGGCGGAGTTTAAAACACGCTCTCATAAATCCTGTTTCCTCCGCCACCGGTATGGATAGACCTGTAAGGTCGAAAAAGGGCACTCTAATCGCAGTTAAGTGATTCTTCAAAGTAATCACAGATAAACGTTTCTGCTCAAACAGATAGTTCAAGTAATTAAAAACCAATGCCACTGAGGGTACAGTTTGTTCCGTTCTAACAATCCAAGAAGTAAAAGCTTTCCAATGAGATTGATATTGTCGCTTAGTAGACTGAGTATATTGATTGAGCAATTTATTGGTCACATCCCTACCGTATGGTGCTAGCCACTTGGCCTCCTGAATGTCCATAATGCAAAAGTCAGCGAGGTCTCTAGGTTGCCAATCGTGTCTAAGTGGAAGTACCCGACCG
Organism: Paralithodes platypus; assembly: GCA_032716605.1. Lineage (NCBI taxonomy): Eukaryota > Metazoa > Arthropoda > Malacostraca > Decapoda > Lithodidae > Paralithodes > Paralithodes platypus. The sequence goes on along the minus strand of CM064499.1, from coordinate 6,578,672 downwards.
GGAGCGATACCGGGTCCGGGCACCACATTATTAATTGCTGGTACCACACCTGCGCCGGCCACAGGGGCGCGATTAGCGAGACTAAGCCTCGATAAACTCGTAGTTTGTTCACTACGTGGCACATTAGTGACGCATCTGGCGGCGGAAACAGATAGATGGAGCTCCATCTGTTCCAGTCTGTCACTAGGGCGTCTGGCCCCCCTGCCGGCGTTATCGCCCGGCGGGTGAGGTATAGAGGGAGCTTGTGAGTCTCCTCGGACGCAAAAAGATCCACTTGTGGATGGGAGAGCTCCGCAATCATTTGGTCGAAAATGGGTTGCTTGAGCTCCCATTCTACTGTCGTGCTCTGTCTCCGGGACAGAGCGTCTGCCCAGACGTTCGCTACGCCTGGGAGATAAGATGCGTGAAGATAAATATCTAGACTGGTGGCTAGAACAAAAATCTCTTCCGACACGAGTAGCAACTTCCTTGACCTCGTTGACCCTTGTTTCTGAATACAGTGAACTGCATTCAGATTGTCCATTCTGAAGGCCACTGACTTGCCCCGTAACGCCGGGCCGTGAGCCTGAAGGAAATACAAGGGGACTAGTAACTCTTTGACATTTATGTGAGAGATTTCTAAGTGGGACCAAAGTCCCTGACCCTGGTGCCCCTGATTTGACTGAAATCCCCACCCTATGGTGCCTGACGCATCCGTGTCTACCCATACCGTTGGAGGAGGAGAGGTCCATGACATGATTGAGTGCAATGTTTCCCTCTTCGCCCAGACCGCTAGTAAGGTGTGGATTAATTTTGGTATGGGCCATAATTTTCCCGCCGGTAAGAGTGGGAAATATTTGTTGCCTTCCAATATTAATCGTTTTACTTTCAACCGGCCCAACTTGACAGTTAGCTGAATCCAGTTGAGAGAGCCGACCAGAGACTCCCAGACTCTTCGTGTCGTAGTCAGACTGTGAAGAAACCTGACCAGTTTCCTGCGAAACCTGTTGCGATTGTCCACACTCTGACTCAGAGTGAGAGCGGCGGTGTCCCAGACCAGCCCTATCCACTGAATTACTCTTGAGGGAACAAGGTTTGACTTTACCAGATTTACCTTGAAGCCTAGAGTTTTGACATGATTTAAAATGATATTGACATGTTTTATGCATAATTGTTGTGTCTCTGCCACCACCAGCCAGTCGTCTAGATACCACAACACTCTGATTCCCTGTTTTAACAACGGCATCAGGGCTTGCCGGACTAGTTTCGTGAATAATCGAGGTGCTAGGTTCAAACCGAACGGCATCCTCTGAAAAACAAAATTTTGGTGCCTGATCCTCAAGGCCAGAAACCTTTGAAATCTTTTGTTGACCGACACGTGCCAATAGGCGTCTGTCAGGTCTAGGGAACACATCCAGCCTCCCGGCGGAAGTGTTAGCCTGATTTGATGAACTGTTAACATTCTGAAAGACTCGTTGTAAATGTGAAGATTCAGATAAGACAGGTCTACGACCGGCCTCATCTGAACACTGTCCCGTTTGGGAACCAAACACAGTTTTGACGTGAATACAGGGTAATCTGGAGGGACCGGGATGATGACATTCTTGGCAATCATCTCCTGGACCAGCAACTCCACCTCTAATGAAACACAATTTGCCGTTGTCGGCTGACGTAAGCGAGGTCGCCGGAGCCACTGCCAAGTGATGCCTTTGCGTGCCACCATCCGTGCCCAGGTTTTTAACGGCCATGCTTGGTGACACGTTCGGAACGACCCAGTTAGCAGACAAGGGTTCGCCGGCTGTACTTCCCTCGGTTCCTCCGGCTCTAAGATAGGCACTGGGAGTGAGAAAGACTTTAGTTTTTTGATGGTGGGTTTGGTGGTGTTGGACGCTTCGCCGGCTGGCTGGTGTGGGCCGAAGACTGGCCCTGCCCCGGCTTATACTGGCCGCGTCCCCTCTGTCCTGAAAACCCTCTCTGTCTATGCCTGAACTGACCCAGGGGGGATTGGGAGGACTTAGGCGGAAGAAACGGCTTAGAACCCCCTGGCTGAGCTTTAGTAGGAGGCTTAGGTTTGGGGAAGTTAAATGCGGGTTTCTTAGCCTGTGCGGGACTGTGCTTCACGGCCTGTGCCATGTTAAACACTGTTCGCCATACATCAGGGGACATTAAAGAAGGTGTAAGTACTGGGGACATTACCACCTGGTTAGCAATGCGATCAGGCAGCTTGCGAACTTATGACATCCTAAGATCCTGTCGTGGTCGCACCGCCTCAAGTAAGGCTGTGCGTATGTCACCTAAGGATTGAATCGACGACTGAAGAATCAGACGCCGGGATAACTCAACTGATCTTCGAGCATCCGCGTCTGCGATTGCCTGAGTAGACCTGAGTAAAGACTTAGCCACCTGTTGAGAAACTATGTACTGTGAAAACAGGCGGAAAGCTTTTCCCCTTAGCCTAAATTCTCTGTCTAGGTGAGAAGGGGTAGGGGTAGTGAATGGTTCCTTTAGTTCACAAAGATTAATCTTAGGGGCAGCTAGAAAAGAAAATAAAGCTGACGGAACTCCGCCGGCAGAACCTACCGGCATGGAGAACCATGAATGTGTATCCAGAGGGATCTGGTGGGAAGATTTAGAAGTGAAAGTGGTTGCAAAGTTTTGAGCCTCTACCTCCCAATCCACCCAAGGTCCTGGTCCCCACTGTCCCACCTTCAACACTGGATTAGCTGTCTCGTCTGTGACGGTCTGTAAATCTAGTTCAGGAGTAAGAGCCGACAGAGCCTTAATATCATTAAACCCATCCAGCTTAGACCAGTCTGAAAAAAGTTTTGAAGCTGAGGCAGGGGGTAAAGCAGGCTTAGATGCATAAACAAAATAATCCTGATGATAATAACTAGGTATAGCCTTGATATTTACGTCCAAAACATTACCCAAGGCATCCAATGCCCTTAATTTCTTAGACTTATTTCCCTGGATAAACCACTCACGTGGTACCGGGAGTTCCCCTGACAAGGTAGGCTGGGCAAGCTCTGGCTTAGAGGGGTTCAAAGGGACCCATGACTCGTCTGGCCCATAAAGTAGGGGCATAGCTACCTTTCTAAGAGGCGCTTTGTCTAGAGGGGGTGGATTAACATCCGTAATGACCCTGACATTTGACGTAGTGAATGCCGCCGTAGCTGGCTTAGAGCTCCCTGCCGGTGACAGAGTAGGAGGGTTAGGAATCTTAGATAAATCGATTGACGTTATCAGAGGCCGTACCGCAGAACTTGTCAAGGGAGCCCCCAAGTCCATTGTGGGGTTTTCTCGTTGTTGATTAAAGAATTTTGATAGAGCATGAGTAAGTAACCCATCAATTTCTTGTGCTGTAACAAACTGGTTAGATGCAGAACTTTCAGGTGAATCAGTATTATCATGGGCGGCGTCCAGGCCTGAGCCTGACCCTTGTCCCTCCCTATCTGAAATTAATGACACTTCATCTTGTTCCTCCCGATCCTCCTGAGAAGACCCCGCCGAGGCAGGGGCACCTTGTTTCCAAGATAAATCAGGGATAGAGGATGGGGTCGCCGCGTCCCTGTGGACATCGGCTACTGTGTGACTCGTATGAGTCGGACGTGGATGGTCAGACCCTGGCTGAGCAAACCGCCAAACACCGAGGCTCTGGCCTACGCTCTCTTGAGAGTCTGAAACATTCTCAATTATTGAATTTCCTGAACTTTCCGTTTCTAGGGTTAAAATATCAATAGGTAATACTTGTTTAGGGACAGGCGCTTCACTATACTCTGAGGCTGTAACAGAAACATTTTCAGGTGTAGAGGTACGATGAGATGCACTAGACTTAGTAGAATGTCGAGAGGACTTCTTATGGGAATCCTTTTTGGAGGATTTGTGGCTACGGTGTGACCGCGAACTAGACCTAGGTTTGGAAGAATCACCACCATGGCCACTGGGGGAAGCTTCAGTCTTACACTTCTTACTAGCCGGGGAAGAGGCCCGACTTGAAGACCGCTGTCTGAGGGGTGACCTTGACCTCGATCTCGCCTGCGACGAGGAGGTGGCTGCCGGGGGAGTAGGCTCTCTCGGGCGTTTAAATGTATCCACAGACGATACAGAACCCTGGCTAGTCTCTGTCGGCTTAAAACCCGTTACTCTAGAGGTACGTTTAGGGGGAGGGTGCTCTGACAGCAACTTATCCCAAAGTGGGACGTTGTCACATTGAAGTGACTTATGAGCGACAATGGTAGTGTAGGCCGACATTTGTTGTCTGACCTCTCTCAACGCTACCGCCGCGGTCTTGTCATTGTCACATAGGACTTTATTGGCTAATTGGGAGCAAAAGGAACAATTAAGTGTAACCCAGTGACCCCTTGAACGGTCTAGACATCTAACACACCTTATGCAAAGGGTATGCGCAAAAATTGGGATACCCACGCAAGTAGGGGTAATGCACAGGGCAAAAACTGGGGCCACATTAGCCATGACAGAGACTGGTGTGAGGAAACTACCGCCGGGTCTGTATTGGTCCGCCGGAGCTCAGCTCTGGAAAAATAAAGAAAAATTTCCAGGAATTAATGCTCATAAGGTTAACCCACGTGTTCGCATACAAGTGTTAATAACCCGCCGGGTAACGGGATGCAAAGACACAGCTAACACATCTCGCTACGCGGCTGGGTGTGTAAAGAGGCTAAACAAATCTTCTTAGCTAAAGAACATGAAGAATACCCTCTGATATAATGGTCCAGTATGGCACTTATAGTCTGTAGGAGGTGGTGACTGTCTCAAGATTCAATTTTGTAACAAAGCCCCCCTCATAAAGACGCCGGCCCTTGAAATATTTTAGTAGAATAGCCCAGGGCAGGAATATACGAGATCTGATTTTTTAACGAATTGTCCCAAACGATCGTCGTAAAAATAGAAGGCGGCGATACTGAAAGTATCACCCAATTAAGGTTAATCGAAATTGAATTTGTTTATAAATTCCTTAGTTCCTCCACTTAGGGGCACCCGCCGGGTGTGGGAATCGATTTGGTTAAACCTCACTGATCCTTCAATTGCCGTAAGAGTAAAGGCAGCGATACACAGAGTATCACTCAAATGGATTGGTTAACTATATGAGACCTAAGTCGTTTTATCCCACCCTGCTCAGGTGCACCCGCCGGGTGAGAAGTCTAAAAGTTAACCCCACAAGTTCCTGACCCCACTTCTTTGTAAAAGATCGCCGGGGAGGAACGCCTAAACAACAGCTAGGTTTTCCATGTGGTTGTCGTAAACCAGGTAGAAAAACCTATAAAAAACGAGTGTTCTCAAGAACGTCGTTTCTTTATATATATCTATATATATATGTAAGGATGGGTACAGCCATCCCGCCGGGAATTTAAAGGAGGCCTGAAACCAGGCACCCACAGAGACGCAGTCCTGGAGAGCCACAGACACCTCCCCACGCCGGGGAACCAGCCAGAGTTAAAAACCACGTGTGGCCCAACACTGCTCATCGGTCAGGATTTTTCATGGTGAAACCGAGAAAAAACCCCGCCGGAAGGCAAACCCCACCCTGAACAGACACCATCTGAACAATACGACACGAGGAGAGACACGCACGACTAACCAAGGTCACAACATAATCCGTGGAATTAGCCAATACACAACTAAACCAGGAAACAAATATAGTCCGAGGAATTAGCCAATACACAACTAAAACCCGGATACACATGACACAGTAGGGCATATTTATAAAATAAATAATAACACTAGACATGTGGCAAAGCTACGAGCGGCTGGCTAGGCCTAGGTAGACGGCATGAAAATAGTTGAAATATAAACACACACTGGAATATCACAACAGGAACCACCGCCAACACACCACCGAAGCGATAACTTCCCACCCCGGGAAGCCTGACACGGACCCAGAAAAAACTTCACTAAGTGAAGAAAAATACGCTGGGAACGTCAGCAAACACACAGCTTACCTCATCAGAAGGATAAAAGGCAGCAATAATTAACGCGTAATGAAAGCCGCCTGCATCACCAACTAACACAACTGTGAAAAGTTCACGTGTCCACAACAGGACCACGAGGGTACATCCGAAATAGATGCCCCATACATACGACCCAAAATACACTGCACTGCGGGCAACCAGCCCAGGACACTCCTGCTACGCCTATCCTAACCTTACTCGATACATCCTAGAGTAAACAAATGAGAAAAAACTCACTAGGGACGCAACGAATGCGGAACCAGCGGAGCCTGAAAGGTACGTCCGGGCAGGCTGAGCGCAGAGCAAAGAAGGAGGAATGACGCCTGATTCAGCGTCTGGTCAGAAATCCACACAAGTACATCCACGATATGATAGAAAGCTTATTGGATAGTTATTCTTATTTTCTTTTTGTTTTTATTTTTTACGAAGTTTTTTCGTAGTGAGAACCCAATTCATAATGACTGAAGCCATGAGTGAGGTCGCGTGCGCTCATGATGAAGGCTCCTCAGTTTTTAAATGCTCTGCGCGGTAGATTCAAACTACGGCGGATTAGTGTTTGAAGAGGATGCCTTATGTAATAGGCATGTTCGTCAATGATGGAGGGGCCACTAATAAATATATATATATATATATATATATATATATATATATATATATATATATATATATATATATATATATATATATATATATATATATATATATATATATACAGTATATAATTATATATATATATTTAATAGGGCCCCTCCATCATTGAGACTTCGCCTATTAATAATAATAGTCTCCATTCAACATTCTGCGCCAGCATTTTGAATAGCCCGCGGGGAAGTATCGTAGAGTAGGCTACTCATCATAAGTGCACGCTTAATTCCCTCGTGGGATAGTCATTTTGATTGGGTACCCAACAGAAAGAACTCTGTAAAAAATAAAAAATACAAAATAACTTAATATCTGTTATCATATGACTTTCATATTCGTGGATTTCTCATGCTTTGTTTCCCCGACACCAGGCCCTCTAGCGCCCATCTTCGTCCTTCCTACTTCCGCGTCCCTCCCGACAACAGAGCTCGCGCCGTGTCCGCTTCATTCGACGTTTGCAGAGCTTCTAGTGAGTCCTTACTCATTTGTATACATCTGTGTTGTAGTAACAAGGTTTAGATTAGCTAGCACGGCTGCCAGATTGGTAGGTCCGCAGGAAGTGTGCGTTAAAATAGGGTACCATTGTCACAGGCGTCTACGAGTCCCGGATGGGTGTACCGCGTTTGTTGTTTTTGTGATACGCCTTAGCTGTTGTGTTTACTTAGCTAGAAGGCGACCACTCTACGAGGCATGATGCAGACTGTCAATATTGAGGAAAGTACATGCCATTGTCTTCAGATATCAGCAAAAGCTCTGGTTTAAGGGTGTCTGCACGTGGTGCTCCACCTTCCAGGGTTCGTGTTTTGCTTAGGCCCCTTGGGTGGGCCTCCCTCTTCATGGTGCGGCTGCTGGGTGCCGGAGCGTCATCTGCTGAGATGTTCTTCGGTCCACGTGGTCGGCCTAGTTAGGGGTCTCCGGCGTAGGCTTCAGGTAATTTAGGTTTCTAAATTTTTCTGTTGTTATTTTTGCCTATGTATGCCCCCTTTTTTGGTTCATTCATGCGGGCTTGTTCCTTTGGGGGTAGGGGAGACGTCCCTATATGTCATTATGTATATTATATATATGTGTGGGACTGCGGGAAAGGGGCTGTGCCAACCCCGTTTCCCGGCAGTTTTTGTCTGTTCCGGCGGCCACGTGCGGTGGGTCCAGATTATCCGTCTCTGACGGGTAGGAACATTCAAAAGATCCCGACGTGGTTTGGCTGAACCACACTCTCTCGGCGGAATTGCATTCCTAGCAGGGCTACAAACTCGGCCCGCCGAGTTAACTCGCCCTGACTGGCCTAGTGACACGTTAAGACTTTATCGCCTGCGGCACCACCAGTCAAGTGTACACGAAGTGATAAGATTAGTTTTGCAAACTTGTTCAGTATGATCACAACTTAAATGGTTATGGGACCTGTGGCTCTTGTCACAGGTAAGTTATTGAAAGTCAGCTAGACAGATCCGGCAGAAGGTTAGCAAGGTGGTGCACTCTCGCTAATTTTCCGGCGGATTTGGGTTAGGATGTTTAATACCACGCAGGTTATCCTTATGAGCATTGATTCCTGGAAATTTTCTTTCCAGGCCCCAGACTACTTCTCCGGCGGAGTTGGACATCTAATCCCGGCGGATGGGGGGACCCTCTCAATTACGGAACCATGCCTAGGTTTGAACTTTGCGCTATGCCCACTTGTTCCCTTTTACCCGTTTTTGTTCATACTCTTTGCATTAAATGTGTGAAGTGTTTAGATCGCTCCCGAGGCGTGTGGTTGTCTAAAAGGTGCGCCATCTGCGCTGAATTAAAATCCGCCTTGCTGGCGAAGAAAGACCTGTCATGTTTAGACCTGTTCATGATTAAAGCGGCATTCAATTCTTATGGTAAGGACACAGCCCATAAGACACTCCAATGTGATGACCAAGTAAAACCCGGATCCTCCAAATCGGTCAGACCCAAGGTCAAAGCTAAAGCCATCAGCAAAGAGGTTATCAGTAGCAGTAGTGAGAGCGACATCTCTGAGGTCCCCTCCTCTGACCGTGCCACGCGGCGGAAGTCGAGGTCCAGGTCGAAGTCTCCCCGGAAACACTCTCACCACTCCACCTCAGACTTTTCCCGGTCTCAAAAGCGCCGGAGAGAAGAGTATGACACATCGAGCAGCCGGCGAGAGACTCCTCCGCCGCCCCCTCCCACACCTCTCTCTGACACCCATACACGTAATTCAGGGGAGTCGGAAATAGGATCTGAGTTATTAGCATCTACACCTAGTCAGGAACATTCTGTGCATGTACCTACTAATGTGACTTTTGCCATACCAAAATTAACTGTAGTTCCAAGGGGTGTGAAGTCGACCGGCCAGAGTAGGGTGCTAGCCGACCAATTTAGGGGTTATCCGGCGGGGGCCCAATTCAGCTCACAGGTGACTCATGACTCCCAGCCCATAGCGGCAGGGGGGTACTGGCGCCATTCAGATCCACCTCTTAATGTCATTCCAGAACGGACTGAGGACGGCAACATCAACGTGTTGCCATCGTCAGTGCCAGATTTGTCTTGGCCCCCGGCGGATAATGAGATAGACTCACAAGAGATAGCATCACAAGAGATCTTGGAGCAGAGTGAGGAGCCGGCGAATGGAATGTTCTCCCCGGCTCCTCAGTCTCTCCCTAGTAATTATTCTGAGGCTAGTTCACATTCATCCAAAGATCCCTCTAGGAAATGGATGACTTCTGATCAGATAAATTAATTATTACATAAAGTAATACAGCTTTATCAAATCCCTACCTCGTCGGATTCCCCTGTTACTCTCTCAGCTGCACCTCCTAGCACTTCTGTGATTAGACCTTTAGAACTCCCGACATTCACTACTTCTTGCCCAACCCCGTTGGTGGCAGCTACCCGAGGCCCTACAGTGCCGGCGGCGCTAGCAATGTCCAACCTCAGGGTTATTACTGATGTCCAACCTCCTCCTTTAGACAAAGCGCCTCTGAAGAAGGGCCCCATGCCCATCCTCTATGGTACTGATTGCTCTTGGGTACCTGTGGTACCAGAGAATCCCCTTATAGCTCAACCTTCGGTATCAGGGGACCCACCAGTTCCTGGCGAGTGGTCCATAGAGATCAATAAGAACCGTAAATTTCGGGCCAAAGACGAGACAGGGAGGGTATTAGATGTACTGATTAAGGGTGTCCCAAGTTCCCTTAACCCGGCATATTTTGTGTATTCAGCCGCTCCGGCCGTTCCTTCCGCCGCATCTGCACGACTATTTGCTGACTGGTCGAAGACTGATGGCATCAATGATGTCAAAGCCTTAAATGCTCTTACGCCGGAGTTGGCTACAACTCCGGATCTGGACCAAGCTCAGACTCCGGTACTGCAGATAGGGCAGCTGGGAGTAGGCCCTTGGGTAGATTGGGAGATAGAAGCCCAAATATTTGCCACTACTATCACCTCCAAATCTTCACATCAAATTCCCCCAGAGAATCATACTTACTTTTCCCTACCAGTATCCAAAGCAGAAGGGGTGTCCCCAGCCTTACTAACATTTCTGGCGGCCCCCAGAGTGTCATTACATGCCCTGGATGAACGTTTCTCTCTCTCTCCCCCCCCCCCCCCCCCCCCGGCTGCTCACTTGGAGCGGGATTTTAAGTTACGCAATAAAGCCTACCGGATGTTCTCTCAGTTCTTGGTGAGTTATCAAGTAGCCGCCTCTCTTGCACGCACGATCTCGGCCATCACTGACCCCCAAATTAGAAAAGCTATTGAGCTGTCGCGTAGACTTTTTCTACAAAATGCCATTTAGTCCCTACGAGACATAGAATTGCAATCTTGGAGGTGGTTCGAGCTCGCCAAGATCTGAGAGTCCATCTGGTGAGGAAGTTGCCAGCGGACATAGGTAGCCGGGTAACTCTCTCCCCGGTTCTTACTGCCACCCTGCTTAACTCTGAAACTTGGAGTTTAGTTTTTAATATGGTAAGTGGGTGGAAGCAGGTTACCTCCCAAGCTAGGAAGGACCCACCTAAGAAACCCTTTCATAAATCAAAGGGCGGTAACAAACCGTTCCAACCCCAATCTAAACAGGTACCACGAGACCCCAGACCACCTCCTCAGCAGGGAGGTAATCAGTACTAACCCAAACACGGTAAACAGCATGGGTATAAGGGTAAGGCCCCATATAAAGGTCATCAGGGCACTGCACCAGCCAAAACTAGTCAAGCGTCCAATGCCAACCTACCCCCACCTCCAAAAAACTAGCCACTCACACTCTCCACATCCCAGGGCCGAGCTAAAAGGCCCAAGATTGGGGAGTTGCCTTGAAGGACGAACCCCAGCTGCACCTGGGTTCGTTCCGTGCATTCTGCTCAGCCTGGGCCAGGAAGATAGTGAGCAAAGGAATCACCTGGCGGTGGCGCCGGCAGCCTCGACTGCGTCAGCCGCAAGAATATACCCCAGTGTCTCAGGAGGAGGAGGTCATGTTACAGGAAATGATTGCCAAACAGGTCCTGATACAGGTCAATACCTTTCTGCCAGTGTTCACGTCATGACTCTTCTTAGTGCCAAAAAGGGACAGTGTGCAGATGCGACCAGTTCTAGATCTCTCGCACCTGAACACCTTTATAGAGAATTCACCCTTCAGAATGCTGACTGTACAACAACTCAGCCTCGCACTCCAGCCGCAAGGTTGGATGTGTTCAATCGATCTCAAAGATGCCTATTGGCATGTCTCTATAAACAAGAGGTTCCAAAAGTTTCTCGCTCTGAGAATCCGGCACGAGACTTATGTCTTTCAAAGGATGCCATTCGGGTTGAACCTAGCACCGAGAGTATTTACCAAACTCGTCCGGCAAGCTCTTTTACCCCTGTTAGTTCGAGGCATACAGGTGTTTTGGTATCTGGACGATTGGCTAGTAGTTGCGAACTCTGTAGAATTATGTCAAGACCATGTCAACCAAGTGTTAGCTCATGTACAAGCCCTAGGGTTCAAGGTGAACTTGGCAAAGTCGCACCTTGTCCCCTCAAGGATGATTCAGTGGATAGGGCTGGTCTGGGATACCGCCGCTCTGACTCTTACTCAGAGTGCGGACAACCGCAGCAGATTCCGAAGGAAACTGTTCCGGTTCCTCCACAGTCTGGATACGACCAGGAAAACGTGGGATTCCCTGATCGGGTCTCCCAACTGGGTACAATTAACTGTCAAGTTGGGCCGATTGAAAGCCAAGCGATTAATCCTGGAAGGTAGAAGAAATTTTGGCCAATTCCTCCATTAATCCACACCTTACTATCGGCCTGAACCAAGCACGAAGTCCTCTACTTAGTCATGTCATGGGTTTCTCCCCCACCTACGGTATGGGTAGACACGGACGCCTCGGGGACCCGGGGTTGGGGGTACCAGTCAAGCCTAGGCCACCAGGGACAGGGCATTTGGGTGGCTGACAACCAAGCCCATATCAACAAGCAAAGAGCTTTTAGTTCCCCTGTTCTTTCTCCAAACGCACGGCAGGACATTGAAGAACAAATCAATAGCATTCAGAATGGACAATCAAACCGCAGTTTTTTGCATTCAGAAGCAAGGCTCAGTGAGGTCACGAGAGTTGTTGAACGTTTCAGAACCAATTTTTACCATAGCCTACCTCCCCGGCGTGGCGAACGTCTGGGCAGACGCTCTCTCTCGCCAGCGGAACACTCTAGTAGAATGGACAATCAAACAGGCTATCTTCAACAAGATGATTGCAAAGCCGGCCCGTCCACAGGTGGACTTGTTTGCGTCAGCAGAGAACCACAGACTTCCACTCTTTCTGACCCGGCACTGGGGTAACCCCGGCGGGGGGACCCGATGCATTGCTGGTGGACTGGAACAGGTGGACCTCAATCTATCTGTTTCCGCTACCAGACTCTGTGTTAATGTGCAAGGTCATTCACAAACTGAGGGATTACCGGGGCCGGGTAGCGCTGACCGGGCCGCTTTGGCCGGCCCAAGTATGGTACCACCAATTGCAACAGTGGTGCTGGACCCCGGTGTCCCTCCCGGTCTCCGTCTTCCACTTGGAAACGATTGGCAACCTTCGGACCTCGCTCAGTTTTGCCTTATAGATATTTACTATGCCAAATGGTTAAATCAATTTGGGCCAAGTGTCACTCAGAAGCTAATGAATCAGTACACACCGTCTTCCAGGAGACAATATCAATCACATTGGAAAACTTTTACAACCTGGATTGTTGAGTCAGGGCAAACGACTGCCTCGGCAGCCTTAATCTTCAAGTACTTAGACTATCTATTTGAGCAGAAGCATTATTCGGTCATAACGTTAAAAAATCACCTGTCTGCCATTAGGACCCCCTTCCTTGATCTCACCGGCCTTTCCATGCCGCGGGCGGAGGAGAAAGGTTTTATGAGGGTGTGTTTCAAGTAGAGGTGGGCGCGCTCCGGTGGGACCGGTAATGCGGCAGCGCTCCGCGCTCATCAGACATAAGGTAATGCGGCAGCGCTCACCCGCTCCTTTTGTCAGCAGACCCGATGCGCTTCCCGCTCCGTGCACCTGCGCTCCACGCTCCCATAAAATAGGTATATAAAAAGCAAAACAAACAAAACAGCTTCTAGAAGTTATTTAATTATTTACCTATGTCCTTCACTTTGTCCTTTGTCTTTCACTTCACTAAATTCCAAGAATTCAAAACATTAACAAAAACTCAAGTCATGATGTCTTTCTGAAGTTTAACTGTTTAAGTTTCTCACTTTCTGTTATTCTTTATGTAATATCAATGAATCAAATGTCAATTATATGATATGATTGATATCATTGCAAATGTCAATGATATGATATGATTGACATCATTGTGAGTTTGTGACATTGTGACTGTCCATTGATATCTATGATATGACATAAAGAATTACAGAAACTGTCCAAACTGAGAAACTTAAACAGTTAAACTTATCAAGCTAACATTCTAACAAGCCTAACAATACGATAACAACAATACAACATGATTACATTGATTAGTATTTACTATTTAGTTGATTACATGATTAAATGAATAATAATTTAATATCATAATATCATTAATAATTTAATATGATATGATTAATTGATTATATTATGATTATTGGACCCGTCCAAGCTGTCCACAGACACTCAGACAGTCAGACAGGCTCGGGCTATACCACTGCCAGACTTACCCTTAGGCCCCTTCATAAGCTGTAACTTGCCCGTAAAGGTTTACTTTGCGTTAGCAAAAGCAAAAAAAAAAAAAATAACAAGTTAACAACTGTAACACTGTCAGTCTGTCACTATCATAGTATCACTGTATCACAGTTCACTAACACCGTGGGTAACACCGTACGAACGGTACGATGACTGTACACGATAATGACGTTCTTGTACCTGTTGTTGACAGGAAAAATCGCCTCCGGAGCGCCAGAAAGGAGCGCGAATTTCTAGCTGCGCTCCCCGCCTGCACTCCGATTTCAGAATTTTGCCGCTCCTCGCTCCGCGCTCCACTATATTGGTAATGCGCACCGGATCGCAGAGCGCAGAGCGCCAAATGGCGCGCACCTGCCCACCTCTGGTTTCAAGCTTCGTCCACCTCCCCGCCAGCTCATGCCTACCTGGTCCCTTGATAAAGCCTTAGAATTGCTTCAATCGCGCAAGTATAATTATGCGCCGGACTTTGACTCACTTTTAAAGAAAGCTGTTTTTCTCATGGCACTTGCCACCGGAAACAGGGTATCTGAGCTGGCGGCGATGAGCAACGAACCAAACTGTCTCAGGTTTGGGAGACTGCACGACCATTTTCAAATCGCGCCGTCTTCCTCCTTTATTGCTAAGAACGAACATTCGGACCATGTTTTTTCTTAATTTTCCGTCCCGGCCTTAAAGAGAGGCCTCATTCATCACATTTTATGTCCTGTGCAAGCACTCACAAAGTTTATGAGGGCTGCGCAACCTCGCCAACCATGTGCTTTATGGGTTAACCAAACAGGTAAGCGTGTTACAAAACGGAAGTGAGCTTCCTTGCTTGTCGAAGTTATCAGGGAAAGCAATCCCGGCGTGATAGGCAGGGCTCACGACATTAGGAAATGGGCAGTGTCCTCAAAATTTTTCAATTGATGATATTGCTAAAACCCAACTTTGGGCTTCCAATCATACGTTCCTTACACGCTACCTGTCTGTTGCTCTAGATGAACCAAAGCGTACCTGTGTAGCTTTACGGCAACGGGTACAGTAGGTCATGTTATATTATAAGTTGTGTTGTTTTAAAAAGGGGGGGTGGGGTGCGGAATAGTCCATATCCCCCCTGTACCCTTGGAGATTGTGATACATCACGAGCTGTGATAGGACGGGTTCTACAGTCCAGTATTAGTTTACTTGTTTTTAAATTCTAAGAAATTTATCGCATAGTTGCAACTATGTCTGTTTTACCAAAGTGTACACAAATATTACTGTACAATTAATTTAAGGACAGAACGAATACCTACTGCAGAGTTATCGTTCTACAGGACACATGTGTGTCACTTTGTTCATGCATACGATCGATTGCAATGGTCTGACCATGAGCAAGCAGCAGTTTCTTAATGCCACGCACTGCTAGCAAATCTTTTATACCTTTTTATATTTTTGTATTGCATACAATAAATCTTAAGAACATTTTATCCGGATTCTTCTTCCCTAAGGTTAGGATATTTTACGAATGTCCCGCCTCCAATCTTGATATTCAGGCGAAGTCGTCAATGATGGAGGGGCCCTATTAAATTATAGGTTTGATTCCCAAAGGGAAATAGAGAAAACCTAATATTTAGTAGGGCCCCGTAATCATTGATGACTCGGACCGTCCCAACCATCCCCCTTCCCATTCGCTGATTTCTATAGTTTATTCTTGGTATATCAGTGAAGGACGAAGATGGCCGCTAGAGGGCCTGGTGTCGGGGAAACAAAGCATGAGAAATCCACGAATATGAAAGTCATATGATAACAGATATTAATTTATTTTTTATTTTTTATTTTTTACAGAGTTTTTCTGTAGGGTACCCAATCAAAATGACGATCCCATGAGGGAATTAAGCGTTCACTTATGATGAGTACTCCACGATACTTCCACGAGGGCTTTTCAAAATGCTGGCGCAGGATGTTGAATGGAGACTATTATTATTAATAGGCTAAGTCGTCAATGATTACGGGGCCCTACTAAATATTAGATTTTCTCTACTTCCCTTTGGGAATCAAACCTATAATATATATATATATATATATATATATATATATATATATATAAATTCTCATACTAAATATTTCTGTGCTGTCTATCTTTCCCCTAACTCTACCGACTTTCCCAAATTCTTCGACTATCTAAACTCTAAAGTGGAACACATTCTATCTAGCTCTCCCTTCTCTGAAATCTCCATCTTAGGAGATTTCAACGTTCACCACCGCCAATGGCTCTCCTCTCACTCTACTGACCCACCTGGTGAACAAGCCTATGTCTTTTCTATCCTAAATTACCTAGAGCAGCTGGTCCAGCAACCCACCCGTATCCCGGATCGCTTCGGAGATTGACCCAACATTCTTGACTTATTTCTGACTTCTAACCCTTCTTCATATAATGTCAATCTTTTCTCTCCTTTGGGCTCCTCCGCCCATAAACCTATCTCCGTCACCTGTCCTATCTCTTCAGTACGGCCATCCGATACTCCCAGCCGGCGGCGCTTGTGGCACTTTGGTGCTGCCGACTGGGAGGCTCTCCGGCAGTACTTCTTTGATTTCCCATGGAATGACTTCTGCTTCCGTGGCTGAGGACCCTCGGAGAGTGCTGAACTCATTACCGAGGTAATCCTATCGGGCATGGAAGCGTACATTCCATTTTCTTTCTCTCAGTCTAATGCACACCAATCTTGGTTTACTCACGCTTGTTCTACTGCTGTCCGCAACAAGGAGGAAGCATTCAAACGGTACCGACGCCTTTAAACTCAAGAATTTCATTCTTCTTATGTTTCTGCCTAGAATCAAGCCAAATCTGTTCTCTTTCATCAATAATAAATGCACTGAACTATCCAACTCTAGCTCTTCCCAAGCTTTCTGGCATCTAGCCAAAAACCTCTCCAACAATTTTTCTTCCTCATCTTTCCCTCCCCTTTTCCACTCTGATGGCACAACCATCACTTCTTCCTCTGACAAAGCTGAACTCTTTGCTCAAACTTTTGCCAGAAAATCTACCTTGGATGATTCCGGTGCTATTCCTCCCTCTCCACCCCCCTCTCTCCTACTTATGCCTAATATCCTAATCTCTTCTAAAGATGTACTTTCTACCCTCTCTGGGCTCAATACTAAGAAGGCGTACAGTCCGGACGGTGTTCCTCCTGTTGTACTCAAAAACTGTGCTTCTGTGCTGACCCCTGCCTAGGCAAACTCTTTCGTCTCTGTCTCTCCTCTAACGTCTTTCCTTCTTGCTTGAAGTTTGCTCTCATTCAACCTGTCCCAAAGAAGGGTGACCGCTCTCAACCCTCCAACTATCGTCCAATTGCTCTCATTTCTTGTATCTCTAAAGTTTTTGAAACTATTCTTGCTTCCAAATTTCTTAAGCATTTATCTTCTCATAATCTGCTCTCAGATCGCCAGTATGGCTTCCTTAAGGGTCGCTCTACTGGTGATCTTCTTTGATATCTTACTAACTCTTGGTCATCAGGACCCCAATGGAAATACGCCTAACGGCCTTATTGGGCTATCCTTAGTTGGAATTATGCAAGGCTGGTACATGTCATATTTGTAACAAACTATGTGGTACCAACTCTGTAAATTGCTGACTGAATAAATATTATTATTATTATTATTATTATTATCCAACTTTCGGGACTTCGGTGAGACTTTTTCTGTTGCACTAGACATATCGAAGGCCTTCGATAGAGTCTGGCACAAATCTTTAATTTCCAAACTGCTCTCCTTCGGTTTCTGTCCCTCCATCTGTGCCTTTGTCTCTAATTTCCTTTCCGGCCGTTCCACAGCTGCGGTTGTGGACGGCCATCGCTTATTTCCTCATCCTATCAACTCCGGTGTTCGTCAGGGTTCTGTCCTATCTCCTATTCTCTTTCTAATTTTCATAAATGATCTTCTCAACTGTACATCCAGTCCCATCCATTCATATGCAGACGACTCTACTTCACACCACTCAATTAGTTTTCCAGAATGGCCCAGCCAGCAATCCCTCAAAAGTAAACATAAGGAAGCCATAAAATGCGTATCTTCTGATCTAGCTACTATTTCCAATTGGGGTAGAGAAAACCTTGTTACATTTAATGCTTCCAAAACTCAATTTATCCATCTTACTACCTGTCAGGAACCTCCAGAGGACTATCCCTTATTCTTCAACAATACAAAAGTCAACCCTTCATCTTCCCTCAATGTTCTCAGTGTCTCTTTTTCTTCTGCTCTCACTTGGAAAGACCATATTACCAGTCTCGCTAAGGCAGCCTCCCAGAAGCTGGGTGTGCTCAACCGCCTCAAGGGGTTCTTTACCCCTGTGCAGCTTCTTGCTCTGTACAGGGGCACAGTGTGTCCTTGTATTGAGTATTGTTCACATGTGTGGGGAGGATCCTCTCACACCGCACTCCTAGATAAAGTAGAAAGGAAAGCATTTTGTATCATTAACTCCCTTCCACTCACCAACTCTCTGCAATCTCTCTCTCTTCGCCGCAATGTTGCATCTCTCTTGCTATTCTGTCGCTATTACAATAATCAGTGTTCCTCGGAGCTTTCCCAGTGTATACCACCTCCTCTACGTAGGGTACATAGTACCCGCCTTGCAACACAATCCGACCCCTACTCTGTGCAACTCTCAAACCCAAGAGTGAAACATTATTCTCAGACTTTCTTCTATTCAACTGCTGAGCTTTTTTCGCTTTTCCTATGACTTAAATTGCTTCAAACTCTGTGTGTCCGGGCATTTTAGCTCGAACGTCCCTTGATTTCGGCCCTGTCACTCTTTGAAATCTGGGGGAGGCACTCGCTGCAGGCTGTTATGCCTTTTGTCTCCCTCATTCACATAGAAAAAAAAAAAAATATATATAGGCCTATATATAACCAAAGCAGACACTATCCCTATACTTTACATGGAAGATTATATAGATAGGATTGGAAAGGTACAATACATCAGTATACGTTTGACTTGTTAACCTCTCCGCTGCGTACCCCCTATAGTATACAGCCACTCCTGTGCGGAGGTATTTAGATGGTTTTCTTCACTCAAATCGTCATCGTACCATAAATATCATTAATACTTATCCATATGTGCCTATTTTACGTTGATTTTAAAGATATTAACCTGTTACAGCAATAAAACAAGTGGAAACAGTGTTTGGCTGGTCAAAATTGGCAACAGAGGCCGGGAGTTGTAATCATCGAGTGTGAGCCAGCCTCCCGCTCCTCCACTCCTCCCCACGTCTGGAGAGAGACTGTCGATCGATACTCTCTCTCTCTTGCACTCGCTTGGTAACACATACAAGCACAGCTTGCTTATGAATCGCTATTGATCGCACGAAATATATCGACGAAATAAGGGAAATAGAGAGAGAATAGGTGATATTGAAGTGGTGGGGGGGGGGGGAGGAGGGGATGTGGAGGAGTGATATTTGCCATGGCCAAGGGGCAATAAAAAAAAAAAAAAGATACTGGGCTGATTTAAATGGGTTTTGTTTAGGCCTTGGATTATATAAGGAGTTCCGCAGCCCACCGGTTGGCCTTATAATTATAAGGAGATCCGTACTTGCTGGGTTAACACTCACGGAGCGGCTAGGTCGGTAACTTCTACTACCTGGCAAGCGGGTGGTTTTACCCAAAACGAGCTTGTTTCCGTGCTCTTTTTCATGCATAAACAAGAGCCAGAGCATAATACAATTATGTATCCCTGAAAGGGCGATAATTTGAGCTTTCCAATGACACCAGAACCATCCTTCTACGACCACGCAACGACTCTTGCAACGATCGTGCAAGACGAGTGCAAAATCCCTAAAATACGGTAATTTCCTTACATAATTCCCTGTGTAGCAAGGCAGTGAGTGTGGGTGTGTGTGGAGTAGACGTCAGTAGTCGCGCGGGACCCGTGCCGAGCGGTTATGAGCCGACCTACGCTCCTCCCATCGCTCGTCTCTCTCTCGGAGCCATTATTGCTAAAAAATTGCACACAGACTTAAGTCGGGCCCCGCCACATAGTCCTTGGTTCTCTAGACCGCCTTAAGTCGGGCCCCGCTAATAAGGGGTTACAGGGATATTGGTAAATACCTATGACTGAGCGTAGTAGGGATATCTCATGATTTGTTACTCTAGGTAAGACTTTTACATGTTCAGTGATGCCGTATGGTATGAAAACTGCACCAGGTACATTTCAAAAGTTTATGATGAATAGTGTAACATAGGGTTTGTTGGGATGTGTTGTTCATATTGACGGCAGTAATAGCCTGCATTGGCACTATTGCACGAGACCATGCTTTCCGGATATAATAAATAAGCCCAGATTTCTAAACTAATACAATTATTTCAAAGTTCTGAGATAATCACATTGGTTTGGAAATCGATTTACACAATTTCAACTCCGAAAGCTTTGAAAATATTCGCATAAAACGTTATTTAGAGGGTTATATTAACCAGCGCCAACAACAACAAACTCTATTATTTACATCGAACTAGTGTGTAACACTGACAATCCTAATGGGATCTTCAACCTAGCTAGGCGACTTAAAAATGACAGTAGGGATATTATCACCTTACGAGCGGGTGGTGGAGTATATTTCACTGTGCCGCCCAGCGGGGGGGTTTTACCATAAATGGGGTTGTTTCCGTGCTCTTTTTCATGCATAAACAAGACCCAGAGCGTAATACAAGTATGTATCTGTGAAAGGGCGTAAATTGAGCTTTCCAATGACACCTGTACCATCCTTCTACGATCACTGGTTATCTTGCAACGATCGTGCAACCGAAGGGCAAAATCGCTAAAATACGGTAATTTCTTTATATAATTACGTATGTAGCGAGCGAGTGAGGGTGGATGTAAGTGGAGTACATCTCAGTTGGTCCACGGCGGCCGTGGCGAGCGGTCATGAGGTAACCCGTGCTCCTCCCGTCACTCGTCTCTCTCTCAGGGCCAATATTGCGCCAAAATTGCACTCGGACTTAAGTCGGGCCCCTCCACATAGTCCAAATTTTTCAATACGGACTTAAGTCGGGCCCCGATAGACAAGGGTTATAGGTTAACAGTGTGTTAGAAACGATAATGGGAAGATTGTGTATGCAGAAAATGAAATCAGAGAAGCATGGAAGGCACACTGAACGATTGCTAAATGTAGAGTTTGAATGGGATAAGGAACAGCTTAGTATCGAAAAACCAATATCTGGACCCCCTCCTTTGATAGCATCAGCTGTAGTGAGCGACGCAATCAATAAAATGAAGGACGGTAAAGCTCCAGGTGCTCTGACATTGTTGCTGAGATGATAAAAGCCTCAGGGGAGACTGGTATCAACTTAGTAACTGAGTTGATAAACACCATTATTAAAGATAAGAATATCCCAGAGGATTGGCAAAAAAGTGTAATAGTAAATATATAAAAAGGAAAAGATTACCTTGATTGAGGTAATTATAGGGGCCTGACAATGCTTGACCAAATCATGAAGGTCTGTGAGAGAGTCTTTGAGGGTTTGATCAGGCAAAGCATCTCCATTGATGACATGCAGTTTGGTTTTATGCCAGGACGTGGTACAACCGATGCTATCTTCATAGTCAGGCAGATACAGGAAAGATACTTACTAAAAGGCAGGGATCTTTACTTTGTGTTTGTAGACCTGGAGAAGGCCTTTGACAGGGTGCCTAGAGATGTTGTGCAGTGGGCTATGAGGAAACTTGGTGTGGAAGAGTGGCAGGTGCATGTGACAATGAAGATGTATGAGGATTCGCAAACTGCGGTGAGGGTGAAAGGTGTACTGAGTGATGAGTTCACAGTCCGTGTTGGAGTTCATCAGGATTCAGTGTTAAGCCCCCTCCACTTTATTAAGGTCCTGGAGGCACTGTCTAGAGTTTTTAGAGGCGGACTCCCGTGGGAACTGTTTTATGCAGACGATTTAGTCCTAATAGCTGACAATATGCAAGATGCTGAGGCCAAATTCAGAAGATGGAGAGAGGCCATGGCGAGCAAGGGTTTAACCCCTGTCTATCGGGGTCCGACTTAAGTCCGTATCTAAAAACCTGGACTATGTGGCGGGGCCCGACTTTATTCCGTGTGCAATTTTTGAGCAAGAATGGCTCTGAGAGAGAGACGAGTGACGGGAGGAGCGTAGGTTACCTCATGACCGCTCGGCACGGACCCCGCGCGCCTACTGATATCTACTCCACACACATCCACCCTCCCTACCTCGCCACACAGGGAATTATATAAGGAAATTACCGTATTTTAGGGTTTTTGCACTCGTGTTGCACGATCGTTGCAAGAGAACGCGTGGTCGTAGAAGGATGGTTCTGGTGTCATTGGAAAGCTCAATTTACGCCCTTTCAGGGATACATAATTGTATTACGCTCTGGCTCTTGTTTATGCATGAGAAAGAGCACGGAAACAAGGCCATTTAGGGTAAAAAAAAAACCGCTGGGCGCGAAGTGGAAAAAACTGACGCGGCCGCTCGTAAGGTGTTAAGAGTCAATATTAACAAAACCAAGGTTATGCATTGTAGATTGAGACGAGGCAATGTGGAAAAGAGTGGTGCATATCCATGTGCAGTGTGTGGAAAGGGTGTGGGCGCTAACTCGATTCGATGTAGCATCTGTCGATGTTGGGTACACCATGGGAGTAAGCGCTGTAGTAGAATAAAAGGACCCCTGCCGAAGGATAAGTCAGAAATAGAGAAATTTGAGTGCGTAGTGTGCAAAGGCGAGCTTGTGTTAAATGATGATCCAGTGGCTGTGAACTTTGGAAATGAGTCATTGGAGCTGGTGGACAAGTTTCGTTACCTAGGAGATACCATCTCTGTCGGTGGTGGGGCTGAGGCTGCCACTGTCGCTAGAATTAGATGTGGCTGGGGGAAGTTCAGAGAACTGCTGCCAATTCTGACCATGAAAAGAATGCCTCTCACCCTGAAGGGAAAGGTGTATGCCTCATGTGATAGAAGTGCAATGACATATGCCTCAGAAACATGGGCCGTTAAAGTAGAGGATGTCAACAGATTGGAACGTAATGAGATGAGAATGGTGAGATGGATGTGTGAGGCCAGGCTGCAGGATAGAATAACAAATGATGAGTTGAGATGTTTAGGTATAAAGAGCATTAGCGAGGTGATGTGTACAAGGGAGGTGTGGCGGAGTGGTCTTGCCACTGGACTGGTAATCCAGTGGACCCGGGTTCGAATCCCAATATGTCAATGGGAAGATATTATTGGGATGGAATTTGTGCTGTACCTAGTATCAGTGCATTACCACAGCACACCGAAATGCCAAATAAATACCCTCATTGTTCCCTGATTAAATAGCATTGTATGAATATTCCCATATTCAAAAATATGCTACAGGGGGGCAATGCCTAGTGAGTTAATTGCTCAATAGGTGGCGTTCTGAGAGTGAGGGTCCGAGCCTGGGGGATGAGACTGTGAAGCACAGAGGCGAAGCAGCTTCAGAGATGGAGTTGCTTCGAGCTGTGAAGCTTCGCATGTCTCACTCCCTAGACTGGAGCAAGACCTCACGGGCCTCACCGTGTTCAGCGGTAGAGTGTAAAGGCTATCAGCCTATGCCCGAGAGGGAGTAGTTGGAAAAAAAATATATATAGACTGGGATGGTATGGACATGTGGAGAGAACAAAATTGGGTGAACAAATGCAGGTCTGTGATTGTGGAGGGAGCTGCACTAAGGGGTGGACTGAGGAAGACCTGGGATCGGACTATACGTGCCGATCTCAAATCCAAAAACTTGACAAGTGAAGCAGCCCTTAACAAGGTGTCCTGGAACGCCGCCATTAGGACAAGAGACTGAAACTGCACGTATGTGTGGAGCACTCAGTCTTAAAATTGTATGTATGTATATTCGGGTTTGGTAAACATTTTGGAGTTCCTATTGCCATATATGAACATAGTTATAATTTGCCCACTCTCATTATGTCATAACTCACTTGTTTTTTTATAAAAAAACACAAAAGCCTAATATCGAATTATCATGAAATATTCTGCGTTGGTGCATATTTGGGATATTATAAGACTACATTTTGATAAATAGATTTTGTTTTACACTCGCCGATGAAATATGATGACTTGCTTTTATATATATACTTAAAGCCCAAGAAACTTTATCAAACCCAAACGGACCTGAACTTCAATCCGATTCTACCCTCCCTAGGAGCAGGATTGAGTCCAATTGACTTGGATTGATATTTGACACCCTAAATGGTGTAATACGATACCTTTTGGCTGAGTTGGGAGATAGTGGCGGTGACAGCAAATGCGAAATTAGCTTAGCCATAACCAAAATGAAAGTACTATATTCTATGAAATGCTTTCAAGTCATTTTGACTACAAACCAATTTGTTCATAGCCTACGGAACTAATCTTAATATCCTAACCAGTTTCTGTCATATCCTAATCTAACTTAATTGTTCATATCCAAGTAATCCATACAAGACATGGACAATATGTGAACAAGTTTTATCTCAATTTTTGTTATTATGTGAAATAATACGGAAAATTTTGGCTGCACTCCGAGGTGGATAACCTAGGCAAGTAAGCTGCAGAGTGGGACCATGAGAAGTGTTGCCAACTCCTCAAAGCAGTGCCTCCAAGTCATCTTAGCAGCTCCTGCTAGATATTAGCAGAACATGGATCATAATTATATTACTGACGGGGCGTCGGTGGTACTGGCACATCAAATGTTTTCTGACAAACGTGAGCCGTTGCTGCTACTGGAAGGGTTAATCAGATGGATGTCAACCTCTTCAATATTGATACAAGACTTCACTTTGGATAGCATAAGCTATATATGAATCACATGCGATTTAAGACACCAGTGACCAGAGAATCCTGAAAGCATTTAATACATTATTATTTTTGAAACCCATAATTAATATTTGAACCTCGCCAAACCTATGTGTATAAACAAGTGGTAGGCTATGGTATGCTAACCCCAAACATAGTCACTGTAATATCCCAAGCTTTAACCCCTGTGTAGCGGGTGCTCTGTGGCCGTTTTGGGCCTTTCCGGGCCGTTCTGACTGCTATATCAACCATCAGTATGAAAGGAACTGTATTGCGCCGAAAACTAGGTGGAAATCGCTACACAATGACGCCACATACAGCTACGTAGCACTCGTGGAACACTGACAGTGTTACCTCGAAGATGGAAGTTTAGCTGATTTTGCTACCTTGCTCACTTTTAGCGAACTATTGGTTACACTGTCATCCTCCCGCGCGGTGGGGGAACTGGAGTTAGTGTGGGCCGGGAGGCCACAGATGTCGGACGTATGGATCATTACTATCCCACCCATTTTCACTCGATTTCCACCCTTTTTTCACCCGTTTTTTGCCAGTTTATTCAACTCGACTTATGTTGCGCGCTGCTCTTTAAGGGTTAATACCTCCTAATGTGCCTACTAATTTATCAGACACCAAATTATATATTGCTAATATTCTATAGCCCAACCATTTCATAATTCGCTTAGAACTGCTGTATCTTCTCAAACCCTGATTTACTTTCAAATCCATATAGTACATAGGTCAAATTCATGATAATATAGACTAAGCCCACATAATATCTTGCCTGACAGAGACAGTTTGAATAATTTGTGTACCGTGATTACATTTAAATATTTATATAATATTGATCGATATGATTTTATAAAATTCCCTAATTACATGAAACTGCAAAAGGTGTTCACCCAAAGATCAATAACTATATTTATTATCATAAATGGAATATGGAACCTCAGTTTTCTTAAATCTAAACCCTTTCTTATGGTGGTTTCACACATGCATGAGTGTCATCCCGACTTCTGTCGAGTTGCTACTCGTAACACATTTGATGCCATACTCGGTGTGACGTTAACCACTCCGTTAGAACCGCATGGCTTGTCCTACAGTGACTCACTAGGATCGCCAGGGCAGTGGATGGGGCTACAGTTTATGTATTAGAGTGTGCTTTATTTCATATGAAAGCTCGTGTCATGGGCAGTCCAGAAAGGCTTTTTGTTTTCACCCATGTCAAGGCTTTATATATTTAATTGTAAAGTATATGTTTTATCATTAACTAGTAATGATGGGATCTGGGAGAGAGAGAGAGAGTAGAACAGAGTGAGAGGAGGCGCGCAGTGTTTTTGTCCCGCTCGATGACGTCACGGCTGGCTGCCTCGTGGGGGTTGGTGGAGAGAGGTCCTTACCATGCTACTAGCTCACTTGCTAGTGGCTAGAGGACTTGTAACCGCTTTTTTCCCACGCGGCTCGAGCTAGTGCGAGTATATATACAGTTCCTCGCCACTCTCTCCCTCAGATCTGGTTTCTAGAACGCATCCATCTTTATCCCTTGCTATCTGTCCTCCTCTCCGCACCTGAGAACCTTTTCCTCTGCCTATCTCTCTCATTTTCCATATCTTTCACCACCTTTTATTAACATTATATCCCCTCTGGTTAACTCTGCAAAATCAGCTTTATGCTGGCCAGTTGTATTGTGCGTTAAGGTCTGATATAACCTATGTATGTTAGTTGTTAAGATAAGTGGATCACGAAGCATTGGTTGACATTCATATTGTTTAGTACTGCTTCCTTTAATTATTAGTGTTCTGCTGGATTAGATAATGCTAGACTAGGAGTCTGATATTATAAGGTATTGTTTCCTATGAGTGCTGGCTTTAGTTAAAAGCTGCACGACATACCTGAGAACTGGAGTTTATTGAGTAAATTCTAGTCTGTGTGCCATTGAGAGTAGAGCATGCACGAATGAGGGTTTTTGCCTATACCATTCTGCACTGTTCTAGTCTCGATTGTTTGTCTTTGAGGTACGCCAGGAGAACGCTTAATACTTCGGTATTAAGGTTTTCAAGAGAGCTACCCTTCCCTATAACGTAATATTTGACGCACAGACTTGAGATTTGCACTAGGCTATGCGGCATGCCATGCGCACCAGTATCTCGTATCATTGACTCTAGCTAGACTTTATCATCACAGTAGACATATATTAACCTAATTATTACTCTTTTTTATGCACCCATTTATTATTACACAAGCATTTCGCAGCCTAGTTTGATGTATGGAGACACAAACGACTTAGGCTCTTTTTGTTGATAGGAATACTGCATTGTCGTGGCGATTATTATTGTTGTAGTGTTTAGGATATTCTTGGCTCCGACGGCATTATATATTCTGCCTTTTTGTGTGCATAACCTGCACGAGCATTGTTCCGCTGCCTGCCTTTTTGGGTTCCATTTCCGATACGAGCATCTTTATAGCATCTAACATTTAAAGAAGATTCCTTGTTAGTGTTGAAGGACTTTAGTGCACTTTCTTTCATGCAGGAGTGCCTGACATTTATTGATTAAAGTAACGTAAGCTGTACCTTCTCTTACCACCTTACTTTGCATACCATAACCAAGCACCTTCGGTTATAGGTAGTAATAGGCTGTTTTCACATAACATTAAGCCTAGAGTAGACGCACATTTATTGAGAGTTTGATAGCCTATTATTGCATATAGAACTCTGTAGAGTATTTGTGTTCTTTGTTCACTGGGAATATACATCAGAGGTTGGATCTAGCGCTTTCCGTTGTAGCATTTATGCCATTACTAGTCCAATGAATAAGAGCCCTGATATATTTAAACCCCAGTCGTAACAAATGGCGACCTTACCTAGGATTTGGTGAACCTACATCTATTAGCAGGGAACATTTGTTGTTTTGGAGAATATTTTGCGGGGATCAGCAAGAATATTTTTTTTTTGCAACATAGTATAGCCCTTGAGTATTTCCGATAATTTTTGTGTGTATATTGAGGTATAAGAGTTTGGGGTACTTCTTTTCTGAATATTGAGGTGGGAAATTTTTGTGAGCATCATGTCTTATACCGGATCAGAGGAGAATGGAGACACAGTACGTAATGTCGAAACTGAGGAACAGCAGTATGATGATATGGTTAATCAGGTGAACTGTGAGGAGGATGCTAGGATATTTTTGCAATGGCCTGTTACTGCCGAGCGGTTGGAGGGTATGGAGCGGTACGGTCTTCTATGCCTGGCCACAGCTATCGGTCATGCGGGTACTAGCAGCATGACCAGGGATAACTTGATAACGTGTGTACTGGGCAGGGTGACTGGAGAGCGAGATGGGTTGAGTGCTCAGAGCCCTTCGGCCATGCTTCCCCTACACTCGACTCCCAGCCATCCCAGTAGTTTGCCGACCCCGGGTACGCTTCCACAGTTGGGTGGTGACTGGCAGGGTGGCTTGCCCCTGGGGGGACCACCGGTAATTTCAAACATTGTAGCACCTTCACCTCCTCAAGGGTTAACTCCAGAATTATTGCTTCAGCTCGAATTAGCTAAGATCGAAGAGAGAAAGGCTATCAGGGTATCTGAGCTTCAGCTTCAGCAGCAATTAGAATTAGCCAAGATAGAAGAGAGAAAAAGTCACCAGCACATAGAGCTAGCAAAAATCCAAGCTGATTTAGAGTCGACTAGGTACTGTGCCGACATGGATGTAGAGAAGTCGCGAGTAGAGGCAACGGGACAGCGACTTGGGGCTGGTAACCGTGTTCATGAGCAGTCTCTCTCGCACTTATTGAAACTGGTTCCGGTGTTTGATGAGAGTGGTGTAACAGAATTTTTCACACGCTTTGAGAAGAAGTGCCAGGAACACCAGTGGCCAGAGAATAAATGGGCAGCACTTGTATCCTCTAGATTAATAGGCAAGGGTCTTAAAGCCTACGATGCGTTACCTTTGGAGTTATGTATTGTGTACGAGGATCTCAAGGAGGCTGTCCTGAGGGCTTACGAACTGCAACCAGAAACGTACCGTTTGAAGTTCCGGGGTGTAACTAAGGGAAGAGATAGCACCTTTTTGGAACACGTCCGGGACTTGTCCGATGCTATGGGGAACTGGCTCCGATCTGAGAAGGTCACAACATTTGATGAAATTAAGCAGTTAATGATGTTGAAGCAGTTCTTTAAGAGCACGGGCGGTGATCTAACTTTGAACTTAAAGGAGAAAAACCCAAGAACTCTAGTCGAAGCAGCAGAAATGGCTGATCGACGGCTGTCGTTGATTCGGGATTGCGGGTCCTCACAGAAGTACGATGCAAGTGCTAGGGACCATTATCCTCCCCCTCCCTGTAACAATGACACATTTAAACAGAAGAGCCATGAAACTAAAACTGAATCCAAACCTTACACCACACCGTATATGAAAAGTCAGGGGCCTTTTACATCACAGTATAAGCCGAAACCGAAATTTAGGTGTTTTAGTTGCCACCAGGAGGGTCATAAGGCAAATGAGTGCCCTAGTCGACCTCCTCCGGCAGCCGTGTCTTTTGCTCACGGCATTGGAGTGTTCAAGAGGACATCGGAGTTTGTTAGAGGCATTTCTTCCGAGGTAAATACACTGCCAGTGCAGAAGGATCCGGAAGGCTTATTCCCTGTCCGTGATGCCTTTAGTGACCACAGGGGACTCGGTTGTGTGGAGTGGGGGGGTAGAAGACATGAGGTGAGAATTTTGCGTGACACTGGGGCATCGCAAACACTGTTGAGAAATTTAACTGGTAAACCTGTCAATACGGCGCGGGTGGTTGTGGTTCAGGGAGTTAATGCGACAAGGTCATACCCGCTTGTAAGAATGAAGGTGGAAGTTGATGGTGTGACTCGTGACCTGGATGTAGGAATTGTGGAGAAGTTACCAGTTGGGGGCGTCGACCTCCTTCTTGGCAACGACTTTGCGGGGCCTACTTCTGAGGCTCCACCCTTAGTCGTTGTCGAGAAGCCGGCCGACGTGAGTAGGGAGGAGCAGGAGTGGGTTGAGAAGTGTCCGGTGCAGCCTATGGCGTGTGATGTCACCGGAGATCCTGCATCCAGGGAGTCACATTCTGGTCAACAATCTTTAGATCAGCGGAGGAAGGGTACCGAGAAGGGGTTGAAAGTTGATGCGGTTGAGAGTTTAGTGTCAACGGACCTTCTCGGGGACTCATTATTAGGACCACATTTCGAGTCTGGAGAAGACCCAGTAACTGTTCCTGAAGGGGCAGAGGATGGGCTTAAAAAGACGAAAGAGTTGGAGGAGGACAGTGATGCACAGTCGGGAGATGTAGCAACAAGGTACCCTGACGCGTACCCTATGAGAAATGGGTCGGCGAAGACGGTGGTCCGAAGCTTGCTAGTGTATTTTTCCCGGTGTGGTTACCCGCAGGGGATTCAGTCAGTCCAGGGACCCAACTTCACTTCTAGCCTCTTTGTTCAAGCAATGCCGCAGCATGAGATTGTTGGGGTTGTGTCATCTGCGTATCATCCGGAGAGCCAGGGTGTGTTAGAGCGATGGCACTCAGCCTTGAAATCGGTGCTTCGTTGCTGTTGCTTTGAGAGTGGGAAGGATTGGGATCTTGGCCTGCCATGTGTTTTGTTTGCTGTGCGGGAGGTGCCTGGGGAGAGTTTGGGATTCAGCCCTAATGAGCTCGTCTTTGGACACCGTGTTAGAGGGCCTCTCCATATGGTTGAAGAAGTATGGGAGGGCGCAGAAAAACCTTGTTCTATGCTCAAGTGTGTCCTCAGCAGTCGAGAACGGATGTTGCGCAGTCTGGAGTTGGCTGGCCGTAATTTGACTAGCTCTCAGGCCCTCAGGAAGGACAGGTACGACCTCAAGGTTGAACTCAGGGAGTTTCACGTGGGTCAGGAGGTGTTGATTCTACTGCCCCTTGTAGGTCACCCCTTATCCGCGAAGTACGCTGGTCCTTATAGGGTGGTGGAGGAGCTATCAGACCTGGATTACTTGGTAGCCACTCCAGACAGACGGCAGCGCAATCAGTTATGTCATGTTAATCCCATGAAGGAGTATGGGAGGCACCCCCCTGAGCCTCTCACTGTGCCTATGATGACGTTTAGCAGTCAAGGTGGAGAAGGAGAACTGGTCAGTCAAGCTCAGGTGGAGGATAACTGGAAGGATAAGAAGTTCAAATGGGCGCCTGAGTGTGAGAAGGTGTTTAGAGAAGTAAAACACCTGTTGTGCACTCACCCGATCCTCAGGGCCCCTGACTTTAGCCTACCTTTCCAACTAGCAACGGAGGCTAGTGGTGTGGGGGCTGGTGCCGTCCTTGTGGAAAAGGATGATGATGGGCTGGAGCATCCTGTTAGTTTCTGCTCGGAGAAGTACAATTCGGCCCAGGGGAGCTGCTCTGTTGTCGAGGAGGAGCTACTAGCGGTTGTGCTTGCGCTGGGGCATTTCGAGGTCTATGTTCCAGCCTATGGTCCGGTCGTTGTAGTTTACCCAGATCATCACCCTCTCAAGTTCTTGGACCAGTTTCACAATCGGAATATGAGGCTGACCAGGTGGTCACTAAGGATACTGGTATATAACCTGGACATACTCCATATTGCCGGTTGTGACAACGAGGTTGCAGATTGTCTTTCAAGGGTATATGATCCTGGGTAGATTGACACACGGGTAGCCTCCTGCTTTAGTTTGAATAGTATTTTGCGCTTGGTGCTTGTTGGCTCGCGGTTGTAGCCCAGCGTATTGGGTCGTAAAGCAGGAGTTGAGCGTTTGGTATAGAAGAAAAAACTAGGCTTGCCCCTATAGTGCAGCCGAAATAAACATATTATAAACATAAAAATCAAATAAAAACTCTTTCTTTGATAGTTGATTTTTTTTAGTATGTTATAGCAGTAATTCTGAGTTGCACTCCTCTCAGAATGCTGGGCTAGAGAAGCTCGCTCTTGAGGAGCATAACTACATATAATTTAACCTATTGTGTTGGGGAGGGTTATAATTTTGAAAAAAAAAAAATGTTGAAGAACTGTGCCAGATATTTTACTGCCGCTGGGTGATGGGAAGTGGAGATATAGCATGGGTTCTAACCATCAGATTTTTGTGAGCCTTGGGGCCTCTGAGAAAAATCTTGGGGGGGGTGTGACGTTAACCACTCCGTTAGAACCGCATGGCTTGTCCTACAGTGACTCACTAGGATCGCCAGGGCAGTGGATGGGGCTACAGTTTATGTATTAGAGTGTGCTTTATTTCATATGAAAGCTTGTGTCATGGGCAGTCCAGAAAGGCTTTTTGTTTTCACCCATGTCAAGGCTTTATATATTTAATTGTAAAGTATATGTTTTATCATTAACTAGTAATGATGGGATCTGGGAGAGAGAGAGAGAGTAGAACAGAGTGAGAGGGAGCGCGCAGTGTTTTTGTCCCGCTCGATGACGTCACGGCTGGCTGCCTCGTGGGGGTTGGTGGAGAGAGGTCCTTACCATGCTGCTAGCTCCCTTGCTAGTGGCTAGAGGACTTGTAACTGCTTTTTTCCCACGCGGCTCAAGCTAGTGCGAGTATATATACAGTTTCTCGCCACTCTCTCCCTCAGATCTGGTTTCTAGAACGCATCCATCTTTATCCCTTGCTATCTGTCCTCCTCTCCGCACCTGAGAACCTTTTCCTCTGCCTATCTCTCTCATTTTCCATATCTTTCACCACCTTTTATTAACATTATATCCCCTCTGGTTAACTCTGCAAAATCAGCTTCATGCTGGCCAGTTGTATTGTGCGTTAAGGTCTGATATAACCTATCTATGTTAGTTGTTAAGATAAGTGGATCACGAAGCATTGGTTGACATTCATATTGTTTAGTACTGCTTCCTTTAATTATTAGTGTTCTGCTGGATTAGATAATGCTAGACTAGGAGTCTGATATTATAAGGTATTGTTTCCTATGAGTGCTGGCTTTAGTTAAAAGCTGCACGACATACCTGAGAACTGGAGTTGATTGAGTAAATTCTAGTCTGTGTGCCATTGAGAGTAGAGCATGCACGAATGAGGGCTTTTTGCCTATACCATTCTGCACTGTTCTAGTCTCGATTGTTTGTCTTTGAGGTACGCCAGGAGAACGCTTAATACTTCGGTATTAAGGTTTCTCAAGAGAGCTACCCTTCCCTATAACGTAATATTTGACGCACAGACTTGAGATTTGCACTAGGCTATGCGGCATGCCATGCGCACCAGTATCTCGTATCATTGACTCTAGCTAGACTTTATCAGTCACAGTAGACATTAAGTATATTAACCTAATTACTCAAACGACTTAGGCTCTTTTTGTTTATAGGAATACTGCATTGTCGTGGCGATTATTATTGTTGTAGTGTTTAGGATATTCTTGGCTCCGACGGCATTATATATTCTGCCTTTTTGTGTGCATAGCCTGCACGAGCATTGTTCCGCTGCCTGCCTTTTTGGGTTCCATTTCCGATACGAGCATCTTTATAGCATCTAACATATAAAGAAGATTCCTTGTTAGTGTTGAAGGACTTTAGTGCACTTTCTTTCATGCAGGAGTGCCTGACATTTATTGATTAAAGTAACGTAAGCTGTACCTTCTCTTACCACCTTACTTTGCATACCATAACCAAGCACCTTCGGTTATAGGTAGTAATAGGCTGTTTTCACATAACATTAAGCCTAGAGTAGACGCACATTTATTGAGAGTTTGATAGCCTATTATTGCATATAGAACTCTGTAGAGTATTTGTGTTCTTTGTTCACTGGGTATATACATCAGAGGTTGGATCTAGCGCTTTCCGTTGTAGCATTTATGCCATTACTAGTCCAATGAATAAGAGCCCTGATATATTTAAACCCCAGTCATAACATCGGGAATAGTCGTAGCACACGCGGAGTAGTCGTAACATGGTTTGTGGTAGTCGAGCATTAGCAGGAAGTAGGCCAAAAATATCAAAGATGTTTGAAATTTGTGCCCACATTTACCAGAGTTTGTGGATGCTTATGAATTTGTACGGTGGTCGTAACATCGTTCCGAGGAACTTGCTTCAATTGTGCCGCCTCTCCACATCTTTCCCCGTAGAACTAGGGCAGCTGAGAGCGCCCATGAATTTACACTTTCTCCTCCACAATGCAGAACTTCTGCTTATCAGAATTCATTTATCCCCAGAGCTACTACTCTTTGGAATTCACTTCCCTCGAATTGCTTTCCACAAACTTACAATCTACAAATGTTTAAATCCAGTTGTTACAAACATTTTATGAATGGAGGATGCCTTTAGGCACATGGTCCTTTTTGTTTTATCTGTGTTTTTCCTTCCTCCGTTCATTGTCTCTTAAAAAAAAAATAAAAAAAAAAAGCTATTAATTATAAACTCACAGCCGAGTTTTGGGTACTCGGGGCCACTCGGTGTGTCTCACCATCACAAAGAGCTCACACACATAGAGACGAGTACTGCAGAGTTGGTATGAGTATCCTCGACCAGTCATGCCACACTCGGTCAGATAAATCGATGGCCACGAGAGGGCAAGAGTGAGCAAGAGTATCCACGCATATGTACTGAACTACCCAACTGTAGCTCTTCCCAAGCTTTCTGTCATCTAGCCAAAAACCTCTTCAACAATTTTTCTTCCTCGTCTTTCCCTCCCTTTTTCCACTATGATGGCACAACCATCACTTCTTCCTCTGACGAAGCTGAACTCTTCCTCAAACTTTTGCTAGAAACTCCACCTTGGATAATTCCGGTGCTATTCCTCCCTCTCCAACTTATGCCTAATATCCTAATCTCTTCTAAAGATGTATTTTCTACCCTCTCTGGGCTTAATACTAAGAAGGCATACAGTCCGGATGGTGTTCCTCCTGTTGTTCTCAAAAACTGTGCTTCCGTGCTGACCCTCTGCCTAGGCAAACTTTTTCGTCACTGTCTCTCCTCTAACGTCTTCCCTTCTTGCTGGAAGTTTGCTCTCATTCAACCTGTCCCAAAGCAGGGTGACTGCTCTCAACCCTCCAACTATCGTCCAATTGCTCCCATCTCTTGTATCTCTAAAGTTTTTTAAACTATTCTTGCTTTCAAATTTCTTAACCCGTACTGTACCGAAGGATACAGTAATAAAAGACCCCAGCAGTCCCAAGCAATGTGGCAAAAATTGCAGGGAAGACCACCTATCCACCTCCAAAGATGAGGCAACACTGGCTCTTGTCACCATTCAGTGGGCCTCATATAAGCTGAGAAGTGTTGCCAACACGGGAGCAGTGCTCAAAAGGTCGTGGTAACTGGTACAGGGTTGTACAGGCAGTTACAAGGAAAGTACATTACTGACGGATATATACGTCGCTGGGACTGGGGAGTTACTTATCTACTGACGTGTATATACAGTGCTGGGATTGGAGGGGTTAAGCATTTCTCTTCTCATCATCTAATCTCAGATTGCCAGTATGGCTTCCTTAACACCTTACGAGCGGCCTATGCGGTTTATTTATGTGTACCGCACAGCGGGGTGTTTTTAGCCAAAATAGGGCTGTTTACGTGATCATTTTCATGCCTAAATAAGACCCAGAACGTAAAACAAGTACCTATCCCTGAAAGGGCATAAACAGAGCTTTCGAATGACACCATAACGATCCTTGTATGATGGATAGTTTTCTTGCAATAACCGTGCAACGCGAGTGCAAAAAGCAGGTAATTCGGTACTTTCAGTACATAATTGAGTATGTAGCGAGTGAGAGAGGGAGGAGGGAGCTGAGATTTGTGTCAGTAGGTTCGCCGCGGTGGTCTGGAGCAGTCATACGCTCGCTAGTCTCCTGCCACCACTTGTCTCTCTCTCTCAGCCACATTACGTGCTGAAATTGCCACTCGAGTTATGTCGAGCGCCGCCACATAGTCCAGCTTTATTTAACTCGACTTATGTTGCTCGCCGCTAAATAAGGGTTAAAGGTCGTTCTACTGGTGATCTTCTTTCATATCTTACTAACTCTTGGTCAGCCTTCTTTCGGGACTTCTGTGAGACCTTTTCTATTGCACTAGACATATCAAAGGCCTTCGATAGTCTGGCACAAATCTTTAATTTCTAAGCTACCCTCCTTCGGTTTCTATCCCTCCATCTGTGCCTTTGTCTCTAATTTCCTTTCCGGCCGTTCCATAGCTGCGGTTGTGGACGGCCATTGCTCACTTCCTCATCCTATCAACTCTGGTGTTCCTCAGGGCTCTGTCCTATCTCCCATTCTCTTTCTAATTTTCTTAAATGATCTTCTCAACTGTACCTCCAGTCCCATCCATTCATACGCAGACGACTCTACCTTAAACTACTCAATTAGTTTTCCTGAACGCCCCATCCAGCAATCCCTCAAATACAAACGTAATGAAGCCATGCAACACTTATCTTCTGATCTAACTACTATTTCCAATTGGGGCAGAGAAAACCTTGTTGCCTTTAATGCTTCCAAAACCCATTTTTTTTTATCTGTATACTACCCATTCAGAACTCCCAGAGGACTTTCCATTACAATTCAACAATACAAAATCAATCCTTCATCTTCTCTCAATATTCTTGGTGTCTCTTTTTCTTCTGCTCTCAGTTGGAAGGGCCAATTAACCAGTCTTGCTGAGGCAGCCTCCCAGAAGCTCGGTGTGCTCAACCGCCTCAAGGGGTTCTTTACCCTGCATAGCTTCTTGCTCTGTACAGGGGCACAGTGCGTCCTTGTAATGAGTATTGTTCACATGTGTGGGGAGGATCCTCTCACACCGCACTCCTAGACAAAGTAGAAAGGAAAGTCTTTCGTATCATTAACTCCCGCCCACTCACCAACTCTCTGCAATCTCTCTCTCTTCGCCGCAATGTTGCATCTCTCTCACTATTCTATCGCTACTATAATAATCAATGTTCCTCAGAACTTTCCCAGTGTATACCACCTACTCTATGTAGGGTACGTAGTACCCGTCTTGCAACACAATCCTATCCCTACTCTGTGCAACTCTCCAACCCATTTTGGTGGGGAGATTGTAGGCACCAATCGATCAGGGCTAGACCCAGGTGAGGTTATAGGCATGTGATAAAGAGTCGCTGGAACTTCTGTTTCACTTGCTTGGCCTCTCTTACTGATTTTCTTTGTGCCTCATTTACACTGAGAGCAATCCAGCTAGCTCTCACAAACACCTCCTCCTCCTATCCACTTCACTACACTAAACATGCACACCACACTTCATTTTTCCACACCAAAATTAAAAAAAAAAAAAAAAAATGAATTGTAGCCCAGCCTCGGAGTCCCCAGGGGGGGGGACCATAAATGCCCCCTCACCCGACCGACCATCCCCTGACGACCCCACACAATTACCTGGACCTCGGCCTGTTACTCTTTCTATTAATTTCTGCAACATTCGCGGACATTCCTCTAACTTTCACTCTGTTGAGCACCATCTCTCCTCCTACAAACCTGATCTTCTCTTCCTCACCGAAACTCAGGTGTCTGTAGCAACATCCAGCAACCCCTTCTCTGTATCCTCCTACTTTCTCTATCCTAGTTTCAAAGCCAAAGGCGGATGTTGTGCATATGTGCACAACAAACTCACTTGCTCTCGTGTTCCCGATTTCGACTCCTCTGAATTCTCAACTTTATGGCTCAAACTTTCCTGTCATTCTCTTACTAAATATTTCTGTGCTGTCTATCTTTCCCCTAACTCTACCAACTTTCCCAAATTCTTTGACTATCTAAATTCTACAGTGGAACACATTCTATCCATTTCTCCTTTCTCAGAAATCTCCTTCTTAGGAGATTTCAACGTTCACCACCGCCATTGGCTCTCCTCTCACACTACTGATCCACCTGGTGAACAAGCCTACGTCTTTTTTATCCTAAATGACCTAGAGCAGTTAGTTCAGCAACCCACCCGTATCCCGGATCGCATCGGAGATCGGCCCAACATTCTTGACCTGTTTCTAACTTCTAACCCTTCTTCTTATACTGTCGATCTTTTCTCTCCTTTGGGCTCCTCCGACCATAAACTTATCTCTGTCACCTGTCCTATCTCTCCAGTACAGCCACCCGATCCTCCTAGCCGGCGGTGCTTGTGGCACTTTGGTGCTGCCGACTGGGAGGCTCTTCGGCAGTACTTCTTTGATTTCCCATGGAATGATTTCTGCTTCCATGGCCGAGGACCCTCGGAGAGTGCTGAACGCATTACCGAGGTAATCCTATCGGGCATGGAAGCATACATTCCATTCTCTTTCTCTCAGACTAATACTAAAAAAATTTGGTTTACTCACGCCTGTTCTACTGCTGTCCGCAATAAGGAGGAAGTATTCAAACGGTACTGACGCCTTAAAACTCAAGACTCTCATTCTTCATATGTTTCTGCCCGGAATCAAGCCAAATCTGTTCTTCGACTTGCCAAACACTCTTTCATCAATAATAAATGCATTGAACTATCCAACTCTAGCTCTTCCCAAGCTTTCTGGCATCTAGCCAAAAACCTCTCCAACAATTTCCCTTCCTCGTCTTTCCCTCCCCTTTCCCACTCTGATGGCACAACCATCACTTCTTCCTCTGACAAAGCTAAACTCTTCGCTCAAACATTTGCTAGAAACTCCACCTTGGATGATTCCGGTGCTATTCCTCCCTCTCCGCCCTCCTCTCTCTTACTTATGCCTAATATCCTAATCTCTTCTAAAGATGT
Source organism: Paralithodes platypus (assembly GCA_032716605.1). Classification (NCBI taxonomy): domain Eukaryota; kingdom Metazoa; phylum Arthropoda; class Malacostraca; order Decapoda; family Lithodidae; genus Paralithodes; species Paralithodes platypus. The sequence continues at coordinate 6,540,492 of CM064499.1, read as the reverse complement.
ACTTTCTACCCTCTCTGGGCTTAACACTAATAAGGCGTACGGTCCGGACGGTGTTCCTCCTGTTGTTCTCAAAAACTGTGCTTCCGTGCTGACTCCCTGCCTAGGCAAACTCTTTTGTCTCTGTCTATCCTCTAACGTCTTCCCTTCATGCTGGAAGTTTGCTCACATTCAACCTGTCCCAAAGAAGGGTGACCGCTCTCAACCCTCCAACTATCGTCCAATTGCTCTTATCTCTTGTCTTTCTAAAGTTTTTGAAACTATTCTTGCTTCCAAATTTCTTAAGCATTTCTCTTCTCATAATCTGCTCTCAGATCGCCAGTATGGCTTCCTTAAGGGTCGCTCTACTGGTGATCTTCTTTCATATCTTACTAACTCTTGGTCATCCTCCTTTCGGGACTTCGGTGAGACTTTTTCTATTGCACTAGACATATCGAAAGCCTTCGATAGAGTCTGGCATAAATCTTTAATTTCTAAACTACCCTCCTTCGGTTTCTATCCCTCCATCTGTGCCTTTGTCTCTAATTTCCTTTCCGGCCGTTCCATAGCCGCGGTTGTGGACGGCCATTGTTCACTTCCTCACCCTATAAACTCTGGTGTTCCTCAGGGCTCTGTCCTATCTCCTATTCTCTTTCTAATTTTTATAAATGATCTCCTTAACTGTACCTTAATTCCCATCCATTCATACGCAGACGACTCAACCTTGCACTACTCCATTAGTTTTTAAGAACGCCCCAGCCAGCAATCCCTCAACGACAAACGTAATGAAGCCATAGAACTCTTAAATTCTGATCTAAATACTATTTCCAATTGGGGCAGAGAAAACCTTGTTAACTTTAATGCTTCGAAAACCCAATTTCTCCATCTATCTACCCGTCAGGATCTCCCAGCGGACTATCCCTTATTCTTCAACAATACAAAAATCAACCCTTCATCTTCTCTCAATATTCTTGGTGTCTCTTTTTCTGCTGCTCTCATTTGGAAGGACCATATTACCAGTCTTGCTAAGGCAGCCTCCCAGAAGCTGGGTGTGCTCAACCGCCTTAGGGGGTTCTTTTCCCCTGCACAGCTTCTTGCTCTGTACAGGGGCATAGTGCGCCCTTGTATTGAGTATTGTTCACATGTGTGGGGAGGTTCCTCTCACACCGCTCTCCTAGACAAAGTTGAAAGGAAGGCCTTTCGTATCATTAACTCCCGTCCACTCACCAACTCTCTGCAATCTCTCTCTCTCCGCCGCAATGTTGCATCTCTCTCGCTATTCTATCGCTACTATAATAATCAGTGTTCCTCAGAGCTATCCCAGTGCGTACCACCTCCTTTACGTAGGGCACGTGGTACCCGTCTTGCAACTCAATCCCACCCCTACTCTGTGCAACTCTCCAACCCAAGAGTGAAACGTTACTCTCAAACTTTCTTCTACTCAACAGCTGTACTCTGGAACTCTCTCCCAGAATCAGTCTTCCCCTCTTCCTATGACTTAAATTGCTTCATACTCCGTGTGTCCAGGCATTTTGGCTCGAACGTCCCTTGATTTTGGCCCTGTCACTCTTTCAACTATGGGGGAGGCACTCGCTATAGGCAGTTATGCCTTTTGCCTCCCTCAATCACATAGAAAAAAAAAAAAAAAAAAAACCCAAGAGTGAAGCGGTATTCTCAGACAATCTTCTATTCAACTGCTGTGCTGTGGAACTCTCTCCCAGAATCAGTCTTTACCTCTTCGTATGACTTAAATTGCTTCAAACTCCGTGTCCAGGGATTTTGGCTCTAACGTCCCTTGACTTTGGCCCTGTCACTCTTTCAACTCTGGGGGAGGCAGTCAATACAGGCAGTTCTGGCTTTTGTCTCCCTCACTCGCATGAAAAAGAAAAAAATACTGTGTACGAGTTGTCAATACAAGGAAAGTGTGTTACAAAATATGTTAAAAGTGGCCACGCATACCAATTATCGACAAGTGTAGACATACAAATGCCAAGAGTCCACACGTGTGTGGCAAGAGTATGATTAGCCATAGATGTAAATGACAAACAAGAGTTGTGTTTGTAGCCTTTATTGTCATTATTGGTGTGGGGGCATTTGTAGCGCTCTCGAACGTGGTAGCAACCCCTTAACCTCTCCGCTGCATACCCCCTATAGTATACAGGCACCCCTGTGTGGAGGTATGACGGTTTGGGCGCCCCTTGCAAATATCGATGAAAAGTACATCAACGTGTAGGGAATGTTCGTGCGCATCGAGCCATATATATTTGACCCCACAAAAAATGTCTGAGGGGGGTGGGGGGGCGGTCCGTAGTTGAAGAAAGTGGAGCGAATGGCATCGCGCGGCCAGATTGTCATAGATTTCCCGGGTGAATATTCGCGCGCCCAGGGTGTAGGATGAGAGGGAGGAGACGGAGGGTTAGAGCGTAATCTCGCGTATTTATCCTATTTTCATCACTTCTATGCTATGGGGAGTATGTGTAGGTGTGTAGGCCACCCATATACCAAGGAATATGCCGCATATAAACCAAATATGCGACATATAAGCGAATTATGAGAGAGTTTAGAGGCGGGAACTGAGGTGAGAGAGTTTATGCGGGAGACAAGTGCTTGTGTACCGCTTGAGTGAGTGCGGGTTTAGCGTGTGGCGGGGTGGTATCGAGAGATGCCAAGTTGTACAGGGTCTGTTGGCTGCAATATCACGTATATATCGTACTTTCAGCACTGTCATGCTATATATAAAGTACGTGTACGACTGTACGTATGTAGGCCACCCATATACCAAGGACTATGCCGCATATAGACCAAATATGCGACATATAAGCGAATTATGAGAGAGTTTACAGGCGGGAACGGAGGTAATGGGAGAGGTGTGGTTGGTGGGTGGGAGGGAGGGAGGGAGGGAAGTTGTGTCTGTGAGTCGCGAGTTGCTGGCAAACCAAGGTCAGCCAGCTGTATGTGTAATTATTGTTGTCCCTGTCGCCGTTGTCGCCTTGCCCTTCGTCCCTTTCTTCCCTTTGGCAGGGCCAGGGGCAGGGGCAGTGGCAGGGGAAGAAGGGCCGGCAGGGGTGGCAAGGGCAGAGGCGGCGGCTGGTGGTGGTGGTGGTAGTGGCAGAGGTAAAAGTTTTTTTTACCCATGCCCTTCCCTGGCTTCCCAGTGGCCCCCGCAGGTCCTGCAGCCCAAGGGCAGCCTCCTGCATCAGTGCTAGTGGTGGCAATGGTGGCAGTGGTGGTAGTGGTGGTAGTAGTTGCCTGGGTGGTGGTGGCAGTGTCCCAGAAAGACAATGACTCTGTGCACTGCCCTTGCTTGCACGTGTTTTACGTGCATTACGTGCAGGTTCCTCGTCCTCGGACCTACTCGTGCCGTAGTAATGGTAGCTAGGGTATTTGGCAGCCACTCTCTGCCTTCCACGGCCGCTGACACCACCAGAAGGAGGACTGGTTGTGTCATCAGGGCGAGAGCGTGAGGGTGGTGTAGGCTCCAATGCGTGTGTACGTGTGTGCGTGTGTACCGCTTGCCTGTGTGCGGACCGAGCGTGTGGGTTGGTGGTATCGAGAGGTGCCAAGTCGTTCTACACTCGCACCAATTTGTAGCCGCCTGGCTGTAAGACCGCGGTTTTGGTACGCGTTCAAAATCCGGGATTATATAAGGTGTTCCGCAGCGCAGCGGTAAAACTCTTATTAGTGTTTCCGCACTTGCCGGGTTAACTACCATATGGTAAACACAGCCATGAAGATGCAGACGAAGTACCAGCTAACAGTCGAATGTATTCAGTAAATAATTTAACCTTTTATATCAATTCTAAATCCTACTCAAATGTCTCAAACTATCATTGACCCAATGAAACAAGACCTTCAAGACAAATCCGAGATCCCAACTTACGATCTTTATATGAAGCAGAATAATAATTTGTAGACTATGAAGCAGGGATGTTATATGAACCCTTTTATGAAACAAATACTACTTTATTAACGATGTCGAAACACTGAACATCGCAAAATCATATAGATTCACAAACACTATATATATAGCATATACATATTAACCCATCAAGCGCGATAGGCCTCACGGAAGGGTCACCATAGCGAACGCGATAGGCCTCACTGAAGCAAGACCATACAAAAAAAAAAATCCAGAGCACCCCAGGGGCTCTCTAAACAAAGGAGTATATGTCATTAGGTGAGATAATTCCCCTCTAGTATTTTCTACCACTCATCCATATGTTTCTCACCCCCCCTTCCCCACCTTATTCCCCCCTCCCCCCCTCCTCAATTATCACCTATTTTCCTCTTTTTTTCCTCATATATCAGTTATTTTTCTCTCCCACGGTAATGTAGCACAAGAGGGTTGCATAAAAGATTGTTATATAACACCGAGACACCCACCGCAAGCTTCAGTTGACTCAGAGACAGCGAGAGAGGAGGGTGTGTGACTCGCTCTCTCTCGCCTGAGAATACGACCGGGTGGGGAATATTTACGATTTTCACCACCCAAATGCTTTTCCCACTTATTTTATCGCTCTCCAAGGTTCATATATTCATCATATACTGTATGTAAAATAAAAGCACACTGAAAACAAATAATGCTTTATATCGTAAATATAACAAATTATGTCAGAATTTAAGGCTAGAAATTCACAAATAAGTACCCTTGCCCCTAGGGTATTTTCGCGTTTAATGGGTTAATGGGTTTAATTGAAATATGAGACAGAATTACATAGTATAATATATGAAGCACTTCTGTATATCAAGCAATTAAATAGATTACGAATAAGAAACTACTATTGTCCCTTACACTCCCCTGCAAAATAGTTCTATCTCTCTATCTATTGCCTGACGCCGTTATCCCCGAAGGGGTGGCCACGAACGAACCGCCCCCATGCACCTCTGTCCCCAGTCAGTCAACGACCCTCCCCCCAACCAGCACTGCCTTTGTTCATATACTTCCTCACTCCATCCTTCCACCTATCCTTCAGTCTACCTCTCCCTCTCTGTCCTTCCACCTCACTCTCGTACACCCTTAGTCATTCTCTCGCTTTCCATACGTTTCATATGGCCGAACCATCTCAAGCTGTTCCTTTTCACACTTTCCAGCACATCTACCTCCACACCACACCTCCTTCTTACTTCTTCATTAGTCTGTCTATCCCTCCATGAAACTCCGCACACACTTCTTAAGTAATTCATTTCCACTGCTCTCACTCTTGGTCTGAGTCTCTCAACCAACGTCCATGCTTCGCTTCCGTAAGTCAGTGTCGGGATTACCACACTGTCATGCAAGGACTTCTTCACTTCCATACTGACCACCCTATTTCTTATTACTGTTTTCAGCATTCCTACATCCCTCTTCCCCTGTTGTACCCTCTCCCGCACTTCTTCATCCATAGTCCCATCTTTACTCAACACACTGCCCAGATACTTAAAAGAGTTGACGATTTCCATAGCCTGACCGTTCAACTTAGTTATTGTCCCGAAAACTAATACAAATATATGGACGCTGTACTCCGGATAACATTTTCATTATCATTAGCAGAGTCTCTAAGAGCTTATTTAACATCTGTGGATCCACATGAAAAGAACTCTGTTCCTGACTAAGAGTGGACATTGGTAGCCTATATGGGTTAGAATGCTGACCGGCTGTCCTTCGCTGTGACCGACGTAAAGTAGTTCCCCCAGAAGAATCGCTTTCCTCCCCAATCTCATCCAAATTTACTGAAACTAGATCATCCTCTTCACCGAGGGTCTGGCTTTCAGTGGCAACATTTCCTACCTGAATACCAGACATACCTGACCTATCAGTTTCACCCTTCACAAAGTAGATCTTCTGATCTTCAGATCTCCTTCCTCTACTTCAGAATCGGGAGATTCACCATTTGGCTGCACAGACTCTCTAGCCACAGGGGGATTAACATATTTATCTCCATGAATATCACTGACCAACGATTTTGAATCCAACAGTTCTCGTCTATGTACAGTTTTCAATTCACCATTGCCTTCTAGAAGTTCAATGACATACACATTATTATAATTTCTCTTCACTACCTTGTATGGTGTAGAACCCCAGATGTCATGAAGTTTATGCCTACCCTTGGCATGATTTCGCAGAAACACTCTAGCCCCTATCTTCAAATCTTTATCAATGGCATTGCTATTAACTCTTCCTTGTCTCTTTAAGGCTTCAACCTCAGTTCTCTCCGAAACTAGCTTGTACACAAAGTCATCTTTTAGTTTCTCTAAATTATCTTCTATAAAGTCTTCCACCACCTCTTCACCATCTAATTCAAGAAAAATATCAAGTGGAAGTTTTAGTTCCCTACCAAAGAAAAGATAGTGAGGAGAATAACCTGTAATAAAATGAGGAGTTGTTTTGTAGGCATAAACCAGTCCAGACAAATAGTCTGTCCCATTTGTCTTCTTCTCTGGATCTAATGTTCTTAACAAGTTGTGTAATGTATGATTGAACCTCTCACAATTGGCATTTCCTTCAGGGTGATATGGGGTAGTTCTTGTTTTCTGTATTTCATATATGTTACACAGTTCAGCTATTACTTTACTCTCAAAGTTTCTACCTTGATCACTATGCAGTCTTAAAGGAACACCATATCGAACAAACCACTCTTAACTAAAGTTCTAGCTACTCTCTTTGCGGTTTGATCTTTGAATGGCACAGCTTGTATAAAATGAGTATAGATGTCAGTCATAACAAGAACATTTTCCAGTTTATTAGCACCACCTGGTTCTAAAACGGTAAAACCTATAGCAAGAATGTCCTCTTTGCCATAACTGATCCAAATGATGGGTTTACTCTTTCACTGTGTTTCCCCAGCATACACCTTGAACACTTCTCACAGTATTATCTCACTTCCTTAGACTTAAAGGGCCAAAAACATCTTGAGTGTAACAAGGAGTAAGTTCTACCATAACACTGGTGTCCACTTTCAACATGAATACTCTTCAAAACCTTCTCCTTTAAGCACTCTGGTAGTAGGCCTACCAATTGTTTCACAAGAGCATTGCAATGTCCTAAAGCTGCTCATCGTTGCAGCTTTTTCTTTAGCAATATAAGGGGACTTCACTCTAACATCAATTCTGTACATCAATTTCTTCAAGCAGAATCCCCTACTCTCCTTTTTTTGAAGGAGACTCAAGTAACATCCACATCTGACACGTCTAGATTTAATTTTCCAGGTTATCAACTGCTCCAAAATTTCAGACCTAAAGGAGGTGTATGTTGCTTCGCAAAATCTGAAATTGCCCTGGAGGAGGTTACTAGTTTCAATTGTCCCTATTTTGATTATTCTACATACAAATTAATTTCTGCTGGTAAATTTAAATACATATGTTGCATCTACCGTTCCCCAAATACTCCTCCAGAGCAAAGTCTTTTTGATTCTCAGTCCTCACAACTCAGTGTCCTCAACTTAAATGCTTCTTCTGAAATCACTGTGTTGGGTGATTTTAATGTCCATAATGTTGAATGGCTCACTCATTCAGCCAGAACTGATGATGCTGGTCTTGAATGTGAGCTATTTGCAGACTCATTTAATCTCACTCAACTAGTCAACCAACCCCCCCGTGTACCAGATAATCCTAATCATAATTCCCACCTACTGGACTTATTTTTAACAACCAATTCAGAAAATTATGATGTTACAGTGAGGTCCCTGCTTGGATCTTCTGATCACTGTCTGATACAGGCCACCTGTCTAGCACCTACCACACCTTCCCACTCTGAACCTGTTTTGGTGACTAAATGGCATTACGATAGGGCAGACTGGGAGGGTCTTCAAGGTTTCTTTATTGATATTCCCTGGACCTCTTTCTTTTCTAATGATGCACACACCACCTTGAGCCACATACAAGATTTTGTAAAAATTGGAATGGAAACTTTTATTCCTCATCAAAAGTACAGTAAAAGATCTAATTCACCTAAATGGTTTGACCATAATTGTGCTAGAGTAACTGAACAAAAAGCAATAGCCTACAATGCATACACAAGATCAAAAACACATGAAGCCTTTAATTACTTTAGAAACATCAGAAATCATGCCAAAACTGTATTAAACCTAACTAAATCAAACTTTCTCCACAAGCAGGCAAATAAACTTCTAAATAATCCAAATGATAACAAAATATTTTGGTCTACTCTTAACTCATTCAAATCCAACTTCACTACTGCTTCATCCATTCCACCATTAAAATCTCCGACTGGCAATCTTGTAAGTGACCCACGAGGTAAAGCTAACCTTCTTGCGGATATTTTCTCCACCAACTCAACCTTAGATGAAATAAATCAAGATGTCCCTGTACTTAATTTTAATTCGCCTGAAATTCCCTCACTTAAGATCCACACCAGACATGTCAAAACTATTTTGCAGAATCTCTCAGTAGATATGGCTCCTGGTCCAGATGAAATTCCTCCAATAGTACTTAAGAATTGCTCCTTGGTGCTCGCTCCTGTATTGGCAATTTTTTTCCGTCTGTGTACTCATACCTCATGCTTCCCAGTACCCTGGAAAGAAGTAAACATCCATCCAGTTCCTAAAAAAGGTGCCTCTTCAGATCCATCAAACTACAGACCAATAGCTATAACTTCCACTGTTGGTAAAGTCTTTGAAATTATATTAAATAATCACATAATTAAGCATCTAGAGAATAATAAATTAATCAGTGATAGGCAATATGGTTTTAGACGATGTCGATCAACTGCAGACATTCTTTGCCTTCTTACACATCAAAGCAACCAATTTACAGACCAACATGGTGAAACACATACAATAGCACTGGATATATCAAAGGCATTTGATAGAGTCTGGCATCAATCCTTATTGTCGAAGATGTCACACTACGGCCTTGCATCATTAGTTCCACTAATGTCTTCTTATCTTCATAACAGAACAATATGTGTAATGGTAGATGGCCTTTATTCTCAATTTCACTCAATAAATGATGGTGTTCCCCAGGGATCAGTTTTGGCCCCAACTCTGTTCCTCATTCATATCAATGATCTTATATCTACCACTCATAATCCAATACATTCCTACGCAGATGACTCAACACTCCACAGTTCCTTCACATTTACCAATTCTTTCACCCAACCCGATCTTATAAATTCAAAAATAAACACTGCAATTTCTCTGAACCAGGACCTTTCTAGAATTAATGAATGGGGACAAAAGAATCTAGTTTCTTTTAATGCACAGAAAACCAAGTACATTCAATTTTTCTAACCGACAGAATCTCACTGACTTCCATATATTTGTTAATGATGTAAATATTCCCACTTCCCCTAGTATTGACATTCTCGGTGTAACATTAACTACTAACTTGAGCTGGACACATTATGTTAGAAGCATTGCTAAGAATGCCTCTAAAAACTGGGACTCCTGTACAGAGTTCGAGAATTCTTCACTGACGAGCAGTTGGCCGTAATATATAAAAGTCATGTGCGTTCTCAGATGGATTACTGTTCACCTCTGTGGAGTGGAAGGTGGAGTGGTTGCATTGAGGCAGTTGGACAAAATTCAAAATAAAGCTATTAGATTAATCAATAACCCTGCAATCACACAGGACCTTCCTACATTATCCATACGAAGAAACGTTGCATCCCTTGTATTATTCTACAGATATTTTCACAGCAATTGTTCCGAGGAACTTGCTTCAATTGTGCCGCCTCTCCACATCTTTCCCCGTAGAACTGGGGCAGCTGAGAGCGCCCATGAATTTACACTTTCTCCTCCACAATGCAGAACTTCTGCTTATCAAAATTAATTTATCCCTAGAACTACTACTCTTTGGAATTCAATTCCCTCGAGTTGCTTTCCACAAATTACAATCTACGAAAGTTTAAATCCAGTTGTTACAAACATTTTATGAATGGAGGATGCCTTTAGGCACATGGACCTTTTTGTTTTATCTGTGTTTTTCCTTCCTCCGTTCATTGTCTCTTAAAAAAAAAAAAACAGTCCTCCTTTCTTTAATAATTTGTCTGTAAACTACACCATTTACTTCTATAATCTGTTTATGGTATTTAAATAGTTTTCTCACCTTTGCATTTTCTTTCTTAATCTTTCTCTTCCACAAATCATGAAATCTACTAATATAAGGGTAATTGTTTTGCAAATCACGAAGTCTATCATCACTCAATGAAGAAAAACTACTAGAAGGGATCAGGGACTGTTTGTTAAATACTTAATTAATTTTTTCTGTATACACTGTGTCGGTTACCTCCTGTATCGCACTTCTAATAGAATGAGGCATAAGAGTAGAGTCTTTACCAGACACTGGAGTACAACCAAATTCTTCCAAGCGACTGACTTCGGGCGAGTGAGTCGTCTTCCGACTTAAGGAATCAGCATTTTGTTTTCTTTCCAGAGCGGTAATGAATAGTTAGGTTAAACTGCCACACTGCGCTAATTCTCGCCCACCTATCTCATTTCTGTTGCACCAAGTTTAGCGGTTGTTTGGATAGTTGTCAATGGATCATTATCAGTAAACACTAGACATTCGGTTCCCAAAAGCAGATATCTTAATTTATCAGTGACCGCCCATTTCAATGCCAGTAACTCTAGTTTCATGCAACTATAATTGTCCATATTCTTTTCATTAGGTCTAAGAGCTCTTGAGGCATAACCAAAGCACAACTTTCTTCCCATCCTGCTCTTGTGAAAGAACGGCACCAAGTCCCTGGTAACTTGCATCAACTTCCAAAATGTAAGGCTTTGTAAAATCTGGATATCCTAATATTGGAGCCGTAATAAGCTTGTTCTTTAGGGTCTCAAAGGCGTCGGTACAAGTTTCATCCCATGCCTTCATACCCAATCCATGAGGTCGCATTTTCTTGCCATTCTTCCTCTTCCCAGTTGCTTGCAGTAGCGCATGTAGAGGTGAAGCTATTCTGGCAAATTTATCTATAAATCGTCGATAGTAGCCAGTTAATCCAAGAAAACCTCTTAGTTCAGTTTATGTCTTTGATGTTATCCAGTCTTGAACAGCACTTACTTTATCAGGATCTAGCAATATGCCTTCTTGAGAGATATGGTGACCCAGATATCTAAGTTTCTTTTTAAACAACTGACATTTCTCTGGCTTCACTTTTAAATTATTCAGAGACAATCTTGTTAAAACCATGTCAAATCTCTCTAGCACCTCTTCTTCAGTAGCTCTAAACACTAAAATATCATCCATAAACACAATAAGGCTCTGAAAGTTCTTGTCCCCGAATAGCTTGTCCATTAGGCACATGAAAGTTGCTAGTGCTCCAGTAAGACCAAATCCAAATGGCATACGAGTATATTCATACAAACCACCTGTACCAATACGAAAAGCAGTTTTTCAATGTCTTCTTCAGCAACAGGGATTTGATTGAAACCATAAGCCAGATCCAAACTGCAAAAGTATCTTGAACCTTTCAGAACGTCCAGTGCTTCTTCTATTCTAGGTAATGGGTCAGCATCTTTACGAGTCTTTGCATTTAATGCTCTATACTCACAACAAATTCTCAGTTTCCCGGATTTTTTCTGCACTAAAACAACAGGTGAAGCATAAGGGTTTGAAGATTCTCTGATTATTCCCTTCTCCAAGTTCTGCGCAAGGTAGTTCCATACTTCAGTCCAGTGTTTTGTACATAGAACATATACCATTCTATTATAAATATATCCCTGCAGTTCCCCGCACAACCTAGCCAGACCCCTCCTGTTGCCCTGCCCGCACAGGAACCTCGGCCATCCACATCCCGCGTCGTCTCCGGAGGAACCTCAGGTCCATGACGTGGAGAGTGGCACCGAGGACGACCCCCCTGTCCCACCTTCCGGCAACTCGTCCCGTGGCTGCTCTGCCCGCCGTCGCCGCAGGACCACCAACACTGCTCCATCTACCGAGGTAAGAAAATATATTATTATATGAAAGTGTACATACTTTTATATATTAGATATTCTCAGACGGTTACTGTTTATAAAATGCTTTTGTAGAGCGAATTGCACAGCGGGTGGTACCATTACAAACAATCATGTAATAATGTACCTGTAATTTTAATAAGAGATAAGTGTAATACCAATTATGAGCATATAAATAATAATGTCATATACATATCAATGCCACATTTTATAACAACATACACTACTGTGAGTATGTAGAAACGCCACACAGGGCAGATCCCGGTCACACTGAACCACAATACCAAGGCCTCATTATAGGCCAAACTCACAAATACCTTGGGGACCGATCACACCAAAAAGGTCAGGGATTAAGACAAGATTACGGGGGCCCACACCCTGCATATCACCCCTCATCCCCATCCCATTATTTAAAACATATCCCCTATTGTTGTACTCGTTTTGTTTCGCCAGGCTTCTGAGCGGCGGGAGGCAGTGTTCAAGGAGATAGCCATGCTGAGAGAGAGGCTGGATGTCAGGTCTTCCAAGTTGGGGAACTTCGTGGCCTTCCTGGTGACCGAGCTGGGCGCCATGCCAGAGGATGTGAGCGAGGACATACAGAATGAGGTCCTGCAGATAGTCCTGTCCGCCAAGAAGAATCTCGCGGCACAGAAGAGAAAGCGTGCCAAGACACACGAACAACAGGGCGTCGAGCAGCAACCCCTCCAACAGCCCCCTCAGCCACCCATGGAACAGCTAACACTCCAACAACAGCACCAACTCCAGCAACAGCACCCCCAGCAGCAGCAACTACATGAGCAGCAGCAACTACAACAGCAGCAGGCATTCATGCAGCCCGTACAACAACGGCAGGCTATGATGAACGTGAGCCAACACCAGGTACCCACCCCCTCTCACCCAGGTGTCGTGCCGCAGGTGTCAGGCTCAGGTACCATGCTACCTCCCAACACACCTATACTCAGTTGTCGGTTCCTACCTTCTGGTCTGGATCCTTAACTTCAACCCATGGGAGCAACAGACCCCTGCTGGTGAGCCCCGGCAGGAGCCTCGCATCGCCGTTATTCAACCTGCCCCTGCCAGCCTCCGGTCTCTTCCCAGGTACACCGACGCAACACACTCCTCGACTTCGCCGCCCTTCGACCCCCACTGACTCCGCTCTCGAATGACATGCTTTATATTTAAATAAATATGTTTTGATGTAAATAAAATATGATGTTATGATAATACAGTATACCCAATTGTATTAATACCCCCTCAATGACTTAACACCTTAAGGACGGGCATGTATGTTGACATGACCTAGCTGCCAGTCGGGTATATTTACCGAAAACGAGCTTCATTCCATGCTCTTTTTCATGCATACACAAGAGCCAAAGCGAAATACAATTACAGTATATATCCGTGAAAGACTGAAAGGGTGATAATAGAGCTTTCCAATGACACCTGAATCATCCTTCTACGACCACGGGTTATCCTGTAGCGATCACGTAACCGGAGGTGAAAATACCCTAAAATAAGGTGATTTTCGCAGTTTTTTCCTTGTCTCGCAAAGACGAGTGTTGGTGGGAAGACGGCGGTGGTCCCAGACACGGCCCAGTGGTGGTGCCGAGCGGTCAGAGTCCACCTATCGTCCTCCAAATGCGCGGATCCTCTCAGAGCTCATAATGTGCTCAGACTGGTGCCCGTCATATAATGGGCACTGCAGGGGTGGCCATTATTCTCTCGCCCGTCATATGACGGGCACCACGAATTAACCTCTCCAATACCAGCGACGGCGAATCACCGTCAGTAGATAATTAACTGCCCAGTCCCAGCGACGGCGAATCGCTGTCAGTAATGTACTTTCCTTGTAACTGCCTGTACAAGCCTGCACCTGGTACCACGACCGTTTGAGCACTACTCTCGATATGGCAACACTTCTCAGCTTATATAAGACCAACTGAAGGGTGAGAGAGCACAACAAGGGACTGGCTTTCTCGTACAGAGGTCCCAGTCCTGGCCGCGATTAAGGAAGACGTCTGGGGTTCTCGAGCAGGACAACCTCCAGGTTTATATTCTCAGTATACCTGGGGGTATAAACTTGGGGGTCTCGGGGACTCCGGTCTCGTTCTTCCTGACTTAATTAAGGTGGGCTTAATAATCCTCATGGGTTGATAGCCTCTAAAGTCCTTTTTTAACTAACTAAGAGAGAGCCAGTCTTGCCTCATCTCTTGAGATGGAAAGGTGTTCTCTCTTGCCATTTTGGCCACATTGCTTGGGACTGGGGGGGACTTTTATTACTGTATCCTACGGTAGAGTTATAATATATTAACCAGATATGAAATGACAAGAATATATCATATTAAGCGACTTTTCACATACGTGCCTGTTAACGTATAAAAAGTTAAAATGTAATACACAAATAGATATATATAATAAAATCTATCTATCTATCTATCTATCTATATGCTCAGGCCCAATCTCCATTTTGGGGGTAGCCGACTCAAGACAGAGCAAGAACAGGGAAAACACAAAAACAACATAAAACAAAAAATAAACACAGATAAAAAACACAAACTCTCACACATCCAGGTCACCCAGGAGAAGACCCAGAGACCAGGGTTACAAAGGTCGCTCCAGCACTCCCCCGGCCCCTGACCACCAGGAGAGGTTCCGATCTCGGCAGGCAGACATGCAGCGGAGCCAAAGCGACAAGCCCTCCCACCACACTTCCAGGCAAACCCTTCATATTAATCGTCTCCCCGGGCCAGGCGCCTGATGGACTATTATCTAGTCCAACTTGCGCCCGACCCCTTACTCCAAATGACCACGTGTTCACTCAACTATTCACAAGCATTCTCCATTCACTCCTGTCCACCACCACTTCCCCTGCCTGATCTATAGTCATTCCTCTATCATCCAAAGCTTGTCTTACACAGTCTCTCCATCTCAATGGGGGTCTTCCTGCCCTTCTATCTCCCCTTGTACCTGACTCACATATTCTCTTTGTAAGCCTTTCATCTCCCATTCGTTCAACATGACCATACCAGCTCAGCACCCTTCTGTCCACTCTGGCTGACTAATGTTCCTGCTGCCCCACTCTCCTACGTATCTCTTCATTTCTCAATCTGTCTCTACGAGTAACTCCACACATACTCCTCAAGCAGCTCATCTCCATCACATCCAGCCCTCTTTTCTCCTTTTTCTTCAGAGCCCATGTCTCAGCCCCATACATCACTGTTGGCACAACAATTCCTTGATACAGTGCACTTTTTACTTTCACTCCGAGATTTCTCGTCTTCCACATACTTACCATTGCTCCGAAAACATTCCTTCCTTCACACACTCTCTGTTTTACCTCCACTTCCATACCTCCACTCCTGCTTATTGTTCCTCCTAGATATTTAAAACACTCTACTTGTTCCAATATTTCCCCCTCCAGCCTCACATCTAGATTCACCCTATGCTCTCCCCTATTACACACCATTGCTTTACTTTTATTGACGTTCACCTTCAGTTTCCTCCTTCCACAAACCACACCAAACTCTTTGACTACCCGCTGCAGTTTCTCATCAGAATCCGCCACCAATGCTGTGTCATCAGCGAACAGCAACTGATTCAACTCCCAATCTCTACCATTCTTTCCTACTAAACCCAATCCTCTTCCCATAGTTCTCCTTTTCACCTCCCTCACCACACCATCCATAAACATATTAAACAGCCATGGTGACATTACACAATTATATAATAAAATAATAATTATATACAGGTAAATAATATCTTACTATAATACATGGATATACTGTATACTTGGTAAAGACCATATGTATGATATAATACAATCACAATAAATAATTGATAATGAACCACAATATATATATATATAAACGTGGATACAATATACCATACTGAGGTACAGGATTCAATAATATTATAACATGAGGTTATTGCTTAAATGTAATATTATAATTCTACCTGGAATATAAAATAGATAGATATATATTGCTATAATGAGTAATAGAAACATATTAAACTGGTTAGTAAACATACAGTATATATAGATCTGTAATAATATGTAGGTAGTCATGCAAGTAATGCATTATATATGCTCTGATTATAAATTGAATATATATTTCACACAGGGAATACATACCTTTAGGACTGACAATAAATATGTACCAGGCAGGCCGGAATAATATACATAAATACGGGCAGGTTCAATATTTAGTAGTGAATAAATCAAAATTATCTTTCACATTCTCAAATCAAGGATGGGATGGAGTGACAACATAGAATATTACCTCAAATCATGTCATCCTGCCAGGCAACACTACCCCTAGGTGAGGAGTAGTAGGTGGTGAGGTGAGCGTGCTGCCGCTTGGCCTGGGCTGTTAGCCTGTTCCCGGATATTGGCTGTAGGCCGGCCATCACATCACCCTCCCTCCATGCCCCCGGATGACATGGTGGGTGTCAGGGTTTTGTTCGTCAATGAGTGCTGCGTGGTGTGAGGGATACCTTATCCTCATGAGATGCATGCAGCAACATGCGAGGACCACTGACGCCACACGCCGGGGGTGAAGGAGGATGGTGGTAAGGAGACACCGGAACCTGGTAGAGGGAGAGAAACGATAATGACATGTACAGTATATAGTAGTTGAATATATTAGAATGCGACAGACATGGTAATGGTATATGTATTTGGTGTTGATGCAGGTCGATCATTGTTCTGTGAGGTTAAAACATTGTTTGAACATTATTGATTATTACATACTGGTTGTGGCAACTATAATCACATTCACACATAATTTATGCTTACCTTGATGACATGTTCCCAAATGCGTTCTCCACAACGCGACGAGCCCGTGACAGCCTGAAGTTGTAGATGCGCTCCGGGACTGTCAACCTGCGGGTAGAGTGTGGCTTCATGAGCCAGCTCCTCATCGGGAAAGCGTCGTCGCCAAGCAAGAAGTAGGGCACAGGCAGGTTATCGTTGGGAAGGGGTTCAGGTGGTGGGAGGCTGAGCCTGTTGCCCTCGAGCCCCGGTCGAAGTTCCGTCTTCCCGAACACCCCACCATCCGAGCAGCTGCCATGGGATCCGACTTCACAGTACAGGAACTTGTAGTCTGCGTCGACGACTGCCATGAGGATGATGGAGTGGAAGCTCTTGTAGTTGTAGTACTCCGATCCTCCTTGGGGTGGACATTGGATGTCTACATGCTTCCCGTCGATGGCTCCGACTGCGTATTGAAAGTCCCAGCGTCGAGCGAGCAGGTCAGCCACCTCCTTCCACTCTGCAGGTGTTGAGGGGCACCGCAACACCTCGGGCTAGTACTCAGAGATGATGGCCTCGCAGGTGTCTGTGACGATTAGTGAGATGGTGTTGCTGGCCACAGGGAAGGCAAACATGTGGCTGGCATACGTATCACCTGTGGCACGGTAGCGGAGTGTTATGGCGATATGTTTGCCAGGTGACATAGCCTCACGCCAAAAGGTGTCCTGTCGCTCGATCCTGGGACCAACACGAGCAACCAACTCTCAGTCGACAGTCGATGCACAGCAAGTTCCTGAACCCCCTGACGTCCTCGAGCTTCAGTCCACCCATCAGCTGCTCGTACATCCCAAACTCGGGCCGCTGTATCAGCAACTTCCTCGGCCACACTGTCCTCGGTCTCCGTTGTCGGCGTTGTTGCTCAATGGCCTGCCGTTGCAGCTCTTCCTCCTCCTCCAAATCCCCCATCTGCAGCTCGATGTGAAATAGATACAGCCTCACCAGGTCCTGCTGCATCCTCCTGGACATGTTGTGTGGGTGCTGTAGTGGTGGGTGTCCGTGTGGCGGTGGTGAGTGTGCGTGTGGCAGGGGAGAGGTTATATATCGGGCCTGTGCACAATGGGGGCATCCATGGCATACTCGCATCTCATTCCTAACACCTCGCACTGATTCTCGGTGACTCCCAGTGACTCGTATATAACTCGTCCTGCCTCGCAGTGACACGTGTATGTGACGCTTCTGCATAGTAGCCACTTGCGGGCATGCGCGCGCGTCAGCTGCCCAGCCGTTTAGAAACCGGCTGGCGGCAGCCAACCGGCAGGCTTTTCCTTAGTATATATCCTACGACAACGTAACTAATGTCTGGGATATTCTTATGTTGTTTCACAGCTTGAAGCTGCCCTTATTCTAAACCAACGCATCTTAGTATAGTTTATTCTCGATAGTTGATTGTTTCATTATAATATATAAGATGTAAGTCTAGTGATAGTGGGAGGAGACGAGCGGGAGAGAGAGACCGGCAGGGGGACGTTGCTTCGCGCGGAGAGTCCAGCTTGGGACGAGCCTGATGTTGCCACGTGCATTTGATTGCAACGTTAGGCTTAGTTTCGACTCACGCACGGGGTAGAGGATTTTGACCCGGCAACTGTGTTGAGTGTTGCCAAGCATGGGATGTATTTTGCATACCTAGGGTGGGGTCCTGACAGATTCAAGACTCAGAGCTCACCTCACTGTCGTACCCTTCGGACCCCCTTGATATCTATCCCTCTCAACCCCACTTAGAAACTTTCTCTCTTACTTTGTATACCTTCCTTCCACTACTTCACCAATCTATTTAATTATCCTATCCCCTTGATAGACCTTATATCTATTATTGTATTAACGACAAGCTCTCAGATAATTAGATAGGATTTTGGGCCTTCTGCAGAGACGTAATTGTTAATGAGACCTAGGAAGCTATTTTGTTGTCTCATATTTGGTGGTTTCATGCTTGCTAGTGTGTTCTTGTGTCAGGTTAGCAGGGGCTAGACCGGAGGGGAGGCTTTTTGCGATCCTTTAAGTAAAGTCTGCTGGTGCGAGTCCTGTGGACCCGCACGACTTTACTAGGATACCCGTGGGAGTCTGGGGGCATTTTCTTGTCTGTGTCCCTGTGTGTCTAGTGTTGTGTTGTGTGAGGGCCCTTGCCTAGTCCACTCAGCACTGCGCTAGCACGTCTTGCTTTTGTTTTAGGGTCGCCAGGAGAGAGTCAGATACTTGCGATCTGAGTCTCTCAAGAGAGCACCCTTTCAATTAGAGTAATTTGGCGCACAGACTTGGGAACGTCCCTAGGCTAGAGCAGGTGGCTCAGCCCGGGTATCCGAAGCCTATATCCTTCCGGCTAGACCTCTGCCACCTGGCAGATTAACATCTAGTGGTTTATTATATCTGTATGCTTGTTATTGTGCCACAGTTTACCGTTTTTGTGAGCATTGTGAGTCAGGGTGTGGCTTAGAGACTCTGTCCGAGCAGGCTTGCCTGACTAAGAGTGAGAAGCACACCTGTATGTGGTTATGTAGCGAGTTGCGGACTTTATTTAATTATACCTGTATGGCCTATCACTAGTATTTATTCCTGCTTATGAGTTAAGAGTTCTCTAAATCCGTAACTTACTTTCTTTGCTAAGCATCAGATCCTACAGTAGCCGCATGCAGTTTAGAAACCTGCATCTTGTCTACCAGTACGATGTTTTGAGGACTGTTTGCTTTCACCTTCTTTCATGCAGGGGTGATTAGTTGTATTAATTAACGTAACGTTAAATGTACTTTCTTCTAGTTTGTTATTAAATTGTTTCTGCAATTTAATTCCGTTATCTATCTTTTCCTTGAAGCTTTAAGTCAACTTAATTGTGTGATCTTTTATATAGCCTGCTTGACTATCAGCAGTCTATAGTGCGTGCACCCTGTAACCGAGTCATAGGATACCTCGTTGTCCAGGCAGGACTCTTGACGGTTTAGGGTGGTTTGTTGCCTGGGTTTATAGATAAGGGTTGGATCTAGGGTTTTCCGTTGTTGCTTGTTGCCGCATACCTAGTCCAATAGAAAGAGCCCAGTGTTTATTTATCCCAGGACGTAACATGTATTACTTGCATCGACTCGTATCTAGCACTAATCTGAAAACGACCGTTATTTTTCAATTTTTTCAATAACTCGTACTTCATTCGCGGTTCTACCCCAATGACTCCTGGTGACTCACAGTGACTCCTTGTGAATCGCAAGTACAATCCTGATGACTCCTAGTCTGTCGTGGTGCCACGTGGAATTTCGGACACTCGCGGTCATTTTTCCGCGAACCGCCGCGAGTCATCACTCTCAGTGATTCTAGCTTGCACTCCTGACTGTGTAAAGTGCCCTTTATACAACACCTTTTCCAGTCTATCGGAGATAGTGGGGGTGCTTGAAAATGCAGCTTATGAACACTCCTCATCTGAACACTGTGGCACAAATCCACAAGTTACACCGATCTGTGGTTAAAAAAAACAGTATTAGATGAACATGATTAATCTTAATACATAGTAATGAAATATCAGAAAAATGACTGGGAACTGTCAGATAATATATGTCACCCTGTCTGAGCATTTCACGATTAGCCTAATGTTTACATTGCCTGCCTTCCGCAAAATACTATCTACCTTTCACTTGATTCAGGGAAATTATAATTATTGGGTCATTGCTTTCCTCATTATAGAAAGAGAGGGCCTTGGTTTTCGATGGGACATATGAACCAGCATTATCCCACTGAGCCCCAGCGACGCAGCGTTTGCGTCCACAATGTATGTAACGCTAAACCCCAGCGACTCATACGTTGCGTCCTGTCTGGTTCGGTCCCAATTACTCCGGTCCTATGGCACCTAGAGGGCTCAGATTTGTATGGGAACTGTGTAAGTATCCCACGCACCCATGCCGATGGTTGAAAACTGTCAAAGTCCAACCGCGTGCGCGTGAGCATGCAAAAACCTGTTTTTTGGGGGAAATTGCCTTCAATTTTGTACTCTTATAAAATCCGTTTTGGGGGGCTCTGTATGACCATTTTTTGAGCTTTTTGATCGGTTTTTCGTGGTTTTTCCTTCATTCCTAACCCATTCGCTATTGTTTCTGGAATAAAAAAAAAAATCAGAATCAGCCGGTCCTGGGTGGTACATTTATAAATATTTAGCTGGTACTCAGCGGGTTAATCCCTTTTTCAGGCGAGATAAAGGACAAAATAACAGACAACCAACATCAGCCTTACCTCCGTGAGTCCGTCTGCTGAAATGAATGGTTCTTATTTGTCAGCATTATTTTTTTCGTCACCCAACATAATTTATCAATAATGTTACAATATTTATCGTAATTGGAAATCCAAACACATGTGTGTTCATTTCAAGCTTAAAAGTTATGCATATCCCAATTATATAGCTAAGGTGATGACATGAAGACGATGCAGATCCACACTAACGCCATCAAGTGTATGGACGCGGCGTGAGCTCGGCAATAACGACAACAACAACGAAAGTGCGAAAATAAGGCGTCTGAAAATTATACTTGGCGACTCCAGGAGTGTGTTCCGTCTACCCTATCAGGCAATAATGTTTCTGTTTGAGCAATCCTGTTTATGATTGCACAGACTGAACGACATTGATAGCCAAACATTGATTCTCGTCGCTGATTGGTCAGTGGCTGTGAGCGCGAAATTCAAATTTTGCTGGCGATGTCCGCGAAGGTTTTAGGCCCTGTAACATGTACTTTTTCTGTCAATTTATATCAATCAATAGCCTACATTTTAATAATTAATATCCATCAATATAGGCTATTGGCTATAGGTAGTCGCACTGTCGGCTACAGTCAGGATCTTTGTTCAAGCTCAAGACAGATGGTAGACTACCATCAGGCTATTATATCTTATAATCCTATTAGGACATTTTGACAAAGTTATTACGGTCGTTATCTGGCAAAGGTAGCTATTTATTCCCTGTGTAATGTTCAAACAATTGCTCCGATAGTTTATTGGGGAATATAAAGGTATATTTTCTTTTCCTGGCGATACATGAATAGGCTGAATTAAATAGGTTATACATATTGTTCTTTCCCTGGCGATGTATGTGGAAGCTGAATTAAATAGTTATTATTACGATCTGTGTAGATAGGCTATTTGTACGCCTATATTAATGGAAGGTGTATTACTATTATTTTTTAACCATT
This sequence comes from Paralithodes platypus, assembly GCA_032716605.1. Classification (NCBI taxonomy): domain Eukaryota; kingdom Metazoa; phylum Arthropoda; class Malacostraca; order Decapoda; family Lithodidae; genus Paralithodes; species Paralithodes platypus. Next base: position 6,518,662 of record CM064499.1, on the reverse strand, counting down.
AGATTTATTTGAAATTTGAACTATAGCGTGGATAGGCTACCGTACTAGATATATAGCTTAACTGACCTCATTCTTCGATGCAATTAGGCCTCATAAATTGTTTTTAAGAAATGTAAGTAGAGTATAGTCAATCAATAATATAGACAAACGCTAAAAAACCTGTACAACATGTTATAACCCGTAAAAATATATAATTGGCATAGTAACATTACCAATATGTAATGATAAAAATGAAATACAAACCGTATAAAAAACACATATTAATCAATCAATAACATAGACAAACGCTCAAAAAACATGTACAGCAAGTTATAACCCGTTAAAATATACCATTGGCATAGTAACATTGCCAATATATAACGATACAAATTAAATAAAAACCGCAAAAAAAAAATAACATTAACTCTCGAGCCTCGAACCCTTGCGAGTAGGCTTACGGATTTAAAAGCAAAGTCGTTACCGGGTAGGCTATGCTTACCGCACTGAAATCCAGACGAAGTAGCTGTGAGAGTTGCGCTCCAAGTTGCTTGTTTTATGTTATATAAAGCAAAATTGGCATGATAACTATGGTTTTTCTAGGTGTACCACCTTATAATTGAGATTACGATACATAAATAACATGGAGGGAGGCTAATCAAGCTTAATTATGATAATATAATGTTGAGGCGAGATTTAGGCCTACTGTTATGATAGCTTCGCTAGTCACCTCCAGGGAGTGTTAGCGTGATCGCCGTCTGATTGCAAACAATCACAAACGTGATTCGTCGAATCAGAGGCGATCACGTTCAGTAGAGCTATCCCGTTTGCGTGTTTGGGTTATAACTTTTCTCGCTCGCTTACCTCTCATGTTGTTCTATCCTCGTTGGTAATGGACCCGAAATCGGAGAACGAACCCCCAAGTTCGAACCTCGAAACCGCGAAAATGTGATATTTTCACGATTTCGAGGTTCGAACTTGGGGGTTCGTTCTCCGATATTGGGTCCCTTACAGCAAAGTTCTATTTTTGTGTCAAGTCCAGATCTACTGTAGTATATGAATCAACCTAAGCTGATCGCAACATAATTTAACAGCAGTCTCTACGTTCCCAACGTAGGGCTTAAGATCTCAGCCGCTACCACAGCGGGCCGATATATCGGTACTAACGCGAAGTACTAATAATCTCTAGTAGACGTGCCGTTTTGCCAAAAATCAAAACGGCATACTCAACTCTGCGATGGGTTACCATCATCACTACTAATACCATCATCAATCACAATCACCATCATGACTACAACTGCCACAATCATCACGACTACTGTCATCATCACAATTACTATGATCATCACTACTACAAATACAATCATCACACCTACTCTCACCATCATCACTACTACTGTCACCATTGTCACTAATCTTAATCACTACTATCATCATTGATACTACACCTAGCAACCATCATTACTACTATCATCACCACCATCTTACAATCATCATTACTACAGTTAACATCATCACTACTACTATAACCATCATCATTACTACTGTCACAAGAATTACCATCATGTATCCTACTATCACCATCATCACTACTACTGCCATCATCACAACTATCGTCATCATCACTACAACTTTCACCATCATCACTACTACTCACCATCATCACTAATACTCACACCATCATCACTACTGTCATCATTATCACTACAACTATCATCATTACTTATCACCATCATCACTACTATTATGACCATCATCACTACTACTAGTATTGTCACCATCATATCTACTACTGTCATCATCATCAATAAAAATACAACCATCATCACTACTATTATCACCATCAATCCCACTATTACTACCATCACTTCTAATGCCAACTAAACTAACTTAACCTAGCAAATGCGGAGCGAGAAGTTTTCGCCCCCAGAACGCCATCATTGGTGGGTGGAGGGGGGTGGGAGCCATATTTTGTACCTAAAATCATAACTATTGCACAAATTAAAAAAATCTTTTTTGACTGACGTTCGCATTCACCCAACAAATGTTCGTGAGTAGACGTGCCGTTTTTCCCAAAATCAAAACGGCATACCCAACTCTGCGATGGGTTACCATCATCACTACTAATACCATCAACAATCACAATCACCATTATCACTACTACTGCCATCATCACTACAACTGCCACAATCATCACGACTACTAGCTGTCATCACTATTACTATGATCATCATCACTACTACAATTACAATCATCACTACTACTCTCACCATCATCACTACTACTGTTACCATTGTCACTACCATCTTAATCACTACTATCATCATTGATACTACAACTATCAACCATCATTACTACTATCATCACCACCATCTTACAATCATCATTACTACTGTTAACATCATCACTACTACTATAACCATCATCATTACTACTGTCACAAGTATTACAAGTATCATGTTTTATAAATCTGTGGCTATGGAAACCCACAAAAATATGTAACTTAGTTCCAATATATATATATTTTTTTTTAAGAGACAATGAATCGAGGAAGGAAAAACACAGATAAAACAAAAAGGTCCATGTGCCTAAAGGCATTCTCCATTCATAAAATGTTTGTAACAACTGGATTTAAACTTTCGTAGATTGTAAGTTTGTGGAAAGCAACTCGAGGGAAGTGAATTCCAAAGAGTAGTAGTTCTAGGGATAAATGAATTTTGATAAGCAGAAGTTCTGCATTGTGGAGGAGAAAGTGTAAATTCATGGGCGCTCTCAGCTGCCCTAGTTCTACGGGGAAAGATGTGGAGAGGCGGCACAATTGAAGCAAGTTCCTCGGAACAATTGCTGTGAAAATATCTGTAGAATAATGCAAGGGATGCAACGTTTCTTCGTATGGATAATGTAGGAAGGTCCTGTGTGATTGCAGGGTTATTGATTAATCTATAATAGCTTTATTTTGAATTTTGTCCAACTGCCTCAATGCAACCACTCCACTTCCACTCCACAGAGGTGAACAGTAATCCATCTGAGAACGCACATGACTTTTATATATTACGGCCAACTGCTCGTCAGTGAAGAATTCTCGAACTCTGTACAGGAGTCCCAGTTTTTTAGAGGCATTCTTAGCAATGCTTCTAACATAATGTGTCCAGCTCAAGTTAGTAGTTAATGTTACACCGAGAATGTCAATACTAGGGGAAGTGGGAATATTTACATCATTAAATAATATATGGGAGTCAGTGAGATTCTGTCGGTTAGAAAATTGAATGTACTTGGTTTTCTGTGCATTAAAGGCAAATAGATTCTTTTGTCCCCATTCATTAATTCTAGAAAGGTCCTGGTTCAGAGAAATTGCAGTGTTTATTTTTGAATTTATAAGATCGGGTTGGGTGAAAGAATTGGTAAATGTGAAGGAACTGTGGAGTGTTGAGTCATCTGCATCGGAATGTATTGGATTATGAGTGGTAGATATGAGATCATTGATATGAATGAGGAACAGAGTTGGGGCCAAAACTAATCCCTGGGGAACACCAGCATTTATTGAGTGAAATAGAGAATAAAGGCCATCTACCATTACACATATTTTTCTGTTATGAAGATAAGAAGAAATTAGTGGAACTAATGATGCAAGGCCGTAGTGTGACATCTTCGACAATATTTTGTTCTGCTTATCCTTGTGGCTTATTTGCCTTGTGGCTTATGCGGCTCTCACTCTGAATATTTCCTGAACTTATGGCTCTCTTGAAAAAATTAGTGAATAACACTGGTCTAGGGGGAGTTTTGGGACAGACGGGCGACGACGACAACAACAACAACGACGACAGACATTTTTTCCAGTGGTACCCACTATCCGGGGGGTGGGGGGGGGGTGCGATACCAAACTCTGCTTACGCAGAGTTGCACCTCAATTCACTACTAGGCATGTTGTACACACTCCGAGACGACTAAACAAGGAAAAAAATATGATAGCGAAGGAGAGAAAGAAGTTGTAGTTAATCATTTAATCTAGCTGCTCTCCTCTTAGCCCTGCTCCATTTTCTATGAGCCTGCACCAGTACATATAACAGTATCAGTCTTTTCGCGCCCACCATCGATGACACATGCCTTTTTTGTCTGTGTTTCGCGAGTGCCTGATTTTGCCTGCCCCTTCGCTTCAACTAAGTGAGTGTGAGCCTTTTCAGGCTGTTGAGGTTTTAGAAGGATGTTTAAGTGATGTAGGCAGCATTTTACTGATTTATGGCGTTTTTAGGTGTGCGCGGAGTGCTGGAGACGTATTGAATTATATTGTTTACTTCTAGGGTGGTTGGTCCTCAGCGCCGCGTATCTGTCATTGAGTGCACTATTCTACCCTCGCTTTTCGGGTTAATGTTCACCTTAATAACCCTTAACATAACTTGTGGGGGGGGGGGGGGGGGGAATGTATGCTTCCCGCGTGATGCATTATATTTCTTTTCCTTTTTTACATGTTTTTTGTTTTATTTGTTTTTCGTATGACTGCGTGTCTAAGTTTTACAAGACTTGAGCATGAAGTTTCTCCGGATTTTGCTTTTGTAAGGACATAGGGCATGCAGCCTTTATTCTCTTTCAAACATGCTGCTTTGGCCTCAACTGACCTATAAGCCCTTTTGACTTGTTTTTCAACATGTCCATAGATGGTGGTCTTGTATTTCGTCGCCTGGTTCACACTTTTGTCAGTTCCTTTTCGTTTCCGCGGGCCTACTTGACTCGAGGATACGTGGTTCTGGTAACAGTGTCGGTCGCTCGCTTGCCCTAACTTTTATTTTATTTTTCCTTTAACGTAATTGTGGGTTTTTGTTGGGCAGTGTTTAGCTTTGTTAATAGGTTCTTTAACTCAGGGATTGACGCTGCCCTAGTGTTTTATCTTTTTAAGTGTATTGTGTAACTAAGCTAGGCCTGTTTTTTACCTTGAGCGGACCGCAGTCGGAATGGTCCACACAGGTCCTTTCCTTCTATATTCCTCTTTTCTCAACTGGCTTGGTGGTTTGGGTCTTATCGCTCTTGTTAAAATTCTCGCTTTTCTTACATTCACATTGTTTCTGTTTTTCCCCTGCCTGTGTTTACTTGATCATAGGGGGTGGGATGTCTGGAAACTGTGTAAGGGCCCCGCTCACAGGAAGGATAAGCTTGGACAAGTTGACTCGACATTCGTGTTTACACACGTTTTTTCGCCACACAGGCGGGGGTCTTCAGGTGTCCTCAGCTCCTTCATCTTTTCTAGATTTCCGTGGTTTTCTACTTTTGATGTACCCTGTGCCATGTCAAGGAATCGGCCACATAGCCTTTTGCCTTGATTATTATTTTTGGCACCCTGTTATACCCTTTACCAAAATGTACCTGGACAGGGCTCCTTGGACATGGCTACTTGGCTGTTTCCTCTCCCTTGTGTCCTCCTTCTGTACCTAGTTTCCGCCCTACAGGCGGCTTCCTAGTATACTAGGTGGACCCAAGGACCTCATGAAAAGTCCTAGGACTCTGCCCAACGTTGGCGATTGTTCTGTGTGTATTGGATTCCCTCCCCTCCCCTATTTCTACTAATAGGGTACTGTTGGGTTGCTCACACTTGACTTTTTTCCTTCCAGCTGGTGCCCGCTATACTGCAGGCCATACCTACCCTGTCGCTGCTGCGCCCCTTCCTACCTCCGCTCTCCCAGAGGGTTCTCAGGTATTTGGGATGGGGGTCTTTTTCCCCAAAGGACTTGTACATGTTCACCAGGTCTTGTCCCAGTCTTGGGACAAGACTGCTAATATGTGGGTGTTTTCACTTGACTTTCCTTGTTATATTTGCTACCTGGCATCTTCATGGTTTTGTCTTACTTGGGTGTCACATGCTATTTTGGCTATACTGCCTCATACTTCTACCCTGTCTCACCTCCACTGGTGTGTAACGCTTCCCCCATTTTCAGTGCCATGATGCCGGCTCCTCCCTGCCTTTGCCCGACATGCCGGCGGTCGGCCATGCTGGGCCATCAGGAATGCTACCTCCACACGACCTGTTACGGCAAGGATATCTACGACCCCCGCCGATGTGGGGTTTGTGTCTCCGCCCTTCAACTCCTGGAATTACAACCTGCATCGGTGGAAGGTCGACGGGCCAAGATGTCTCTCCGTCAGTCATGGGACATCATCTCCCGTTACGTGCAAGTGGTCCTGCACAGGGCTCCTTCCTTCCGTGATGATTACGTCCGGGTTTTGTTGGGGATACGGCCTTCCTCAGCTGCAGCACGCCGTTCCCGCTCCCATGGTGTACGTCACTCCCACTCTCCTCCTCCGGCTCATGGCTCCCCTACCAAGAGTTCGAGTCCAGCTGACAGGTGGGCGCATCACAGAGAGAAGGCCCCCCCCGACGTCGTGACCCTCGGGTGCCTGCGTCCGACCAGTCGGTGGTTTCCGAGGCGACTGGCAGGAGGAAGCGACACCGGTCTCGCTCTGGCTCTCCTGCTCCTCGTAAAACCCGTACTGCTTCGCCTCACCGGCAGATGAGCCCCCCCGAAGAGGTCACGGTACCACGACCTTCAGGGCGAAACAACGTCCAGTACTCCCAGCTGTGGAGGTCGTTCTTGCTCCTACCCCATCTTCTGCCACTGGTGGGGTGGAGATCGCACCTCTTCCTGCCTCCTAACCTGTCAGGGGTACCGGCCTCTTTCCTATGGCGGCCCCTGCAGCACTGCCCTCCACGCTTCCTCCTCCAACTGGATCATCCGACGCATCGTCTATCCCCTGTGGCCAACCCTCTCCTCGCCGTTCCCCCGGCCCATCCCGAGGATATTCTCGAGATGGAGGTTGCGGACTCTGACATACTGGTGGAAGATGGAGAGGAGGAGGTCGAGGAGCCGGAAGAGGGGTTCTCTTCGGAGGAAACATCCGAGTCGGGAAGGGATGATCGCGCCGTGGATGACCCTTACTACACCCCTTCTCCTGCGTTCTCCCCGCTTACGGATCATGGTGGCCAGCGACGCAGGGAGGCTGGTTCCCACTCTCCTCCGCCTACGTCCATCCCTACTGCTGCGGAGACAGAGATCAGGGCGGAGTTGGCGGCCATACCTCTCGAGATGTCTTCCGCTAAAACGGACATCCCCTCATCTGTCACAGCGGCCGTGGAGGCGGTCGTCTTGCGGTTTACTACACCAAACACGATCTCTCCGCGGATCCCTATTGTGGCTCATCTTCCGCCTGTGTCGGACCACATCCCGTCTAGGCCTTCTATCCCGGTCATGGAACCGTTGCCATCGTCGACTTCATCGCCTGCTCTTCCAACACCGCTTACAACTCCTCTCTGGCCCGTTGTTATCCCAGGCCAGGGTTTGGGGTTGTTCTCCCAACCTCTCTCCGTGCCGCCTCTCTCCAGGTTTAAGATCCCAAGGTCAAGATGCCCTCCCTCTATGGGGATTCTGTTACTTGGAGAGCTGTGGTCGCTTCCAACCCTGAGAGAGCGATCAGCCTGCTGCATGGAGAGCGGGCATTGCCGGGGGATTTGGCCATCCAAGTGAATGACAAGAATGTGTTTTGTGCCATCACTTCCAAAGGTCTGGTCCCGGAGGTTGATGTGCAGGTATACCCGAGCCGACAGGACATGCAATATTTCTCCTACCGTCCCTCGGTCTTGCCTTCCACTATCACCAAGCCCTGGGCTGACTACTCCCGCCGTGACCTGTCGACGGATGTCCACTCCCTCTCTGCCATATCCGGGAAGCCGTACCTGCAGAATGTGCGTGATCGGGATGAGATTCTGATGTTGGAACTGCCTCACCTCTGTACGGGTCCCTGGAGGGAGTGGGTCCGAGAAGCGGTGGAGGGTTTGCCGGCCATCCTGACCATGGATTCCACTTTTGTGTCGGGCGTGCTCCTTCGCTCCTCGGGCTTCCCTACGCCTGTGTGGGAGTGGCTCAATGCTCCCAAATTGTCGGTGGGCCCCCTGCCGTGTACCTTTTTCACGATGCCGGAGAAGTCCAGGTTGGACAGCGACTTCAGGTTCCGATAGCGGGCGGTACGCCAGCTCTCGACACTTCTGGCCCAGTTGGAACTGGCACGGGTCAACCTCCGCCTGATTGAATCCTGGAGTCTGGAGACCATCGCCAGGGGTTTGAACATGTCCGCCGCATCAACCTGCAGCTCGCCCTCAACCCTGTCCACTCTCTCCATGTAGCCACCCGTTGCTGTCAACAGATTCGGGTGGCTTTCTGCAAGAAGGCCCCTGCCGACGTCCGCAACCACCTCCTACTGACAGACCTTCTGACCCTAGGTCTGTTCCTTGAGGAGGCTTGGCAAGGGGCTTTCGTGCTGGCGCAGAGTGACACCTACTCTGCTTAACAGAAGGTGGTGGCAACGCCCACTGCATTCTCCTCCACTCGCGGATGCGGGGGCAAGTCCGTCACCGGCAAAGGGCGCCAGGCGAGGGGTTTGGGCGGAGGACAGGCTCACGGGGGGCGTGGTGTACCTGCCTTCCGTGACCGTCGGTCCCCGGATCGCCGGCCCCGTCAAGAGGGTGCGCGGCACTGGCAAACTCCAGGGCCCTCGTCCTCCACTCCCAGACACAGCCGGGAGGGGGATAGGCCGGAGCGCGAGGCCCGTCCGCCATTTCAGAGGGGCGGCAGGAAACCGAGGGGAGGCTGTGGTGGTTCTTCCCACCGCGACACGTCCATAGGGAGCTCCGCGTCCACAAACGCATATTTCCTCTTGACCTGTACCCTCTCCCCTTGCCCGGCCGTCTCAGCGAATCGATGGGGGGCCTTACGCGCGGCGCCCACACCGGCTTCTTCTGCCCCCCACTACCGGCGCTCGCCCCGCCGGATGTGGGGGTGTCGGGTGTTGTAGTAGGTTCTGGGCCCGCCGCCGCCACTCTGACTTGGAGGTGGAGGTCCAGGCCTCCTCTCAGGCGCCCTCCCCGACATCGACCAGTGTCTCAGGAAGTGGCCATATTACTCCGTGTCCACTGCCAGGCCGGGTATGACTTGCGTTGCGTTAGACCAACGGGTCCCCTGATTCAACTTCTATCCTGTATCTGTATCTATTCATCCCATACTGTATTTGCTTCGGTGACCGGTCAACTCAACCAGTAGACCATTTCAACCAGTAGCTCTCAACCAGTACCAAATCAACCAATACGGATAGTTGGTGTGCCATTCCAAGGTTGACATGACCTATTCCTTTACCTGCCTGTGCATTTTAGACCCTAAACTGATACGCTAGCAACTGTATTTTCTTAATATGCACCATACTGTTACGCAATAAACTTAAATGTTTACTTGTGTCTTTTCTTGGTCCTCTACTTTGCTAAGGCTTAGGCTTTTGTGGTTTATTGGATGTCCGCCTCCAATGTGGGACTCAACCCTACGTTGGAAACGTAGAGACTGCTACTAAATTGGAAGGTTTGATGACCTCCCTTATAACTAAATAAGGAAAACCTCTTATTTGGTAGCAGTCTCGGAGTATCCAACGACAGAGTATCCCGCCCTCATGCCGATCCCCTGCCCATCCAATCTAAACTGATTACTTGATACTTATATACTGTTATATGTACTGGTGCAGGCTCATAGAAAATGGAGAATGGCTAAGAGGAGAGCAGCTAGATTAAATAGGTAACTATAACTTCTTTCTCTCCTACGCTATCCTAATTTCTTTTCCTGCTTTAGTCGTCTCGGAGTGTGTACAACGTGCCTAGTAGTGAATTGAGGTGCAACTCTAGAGATTATTAGTACTTCGCGTTAGTACCGATAAATCGGCCCGCTGTGATAGCGGCAGAGATCTTAAGCCCTACGTTGGATACTCCGAGACTGCTACCAAATAAGAGGTTTTCCTGATTTGGTTATAAGGGAGGTCATCAAACATCCCATTATAGCACATCATCTGCTATCCTATGCTAACCTAACCCAAGGCATAATCTGACATACACAAATTAACCTGTTCCATCTGAGTTATTTATAAATAAGTTGTCCAAGCCATCCTGAACTTAATCGAATATTCTCATTAATTATCTACTTAGTTTCTACATGTCGGGGGTTCATTTTGTTGTTCGATAATTCCTATTGGTCCAGAATTTATGTCTCAGAGTGTACCTTTCCGAGTTGCTTTCCGTGCACAACATAACCTAATCTCATTTGTCAATTAAAATGTAGTCAAATATAATGATTACTATTTTTGCTTTCCGAAAAATCTGTTACATATCTGTTATATATTTTGTAATGCTTTCTACACACAGTACTATCTAGATTAGCCTAACGGAACCAAGCGAAACTCAACATAAATATAATATAATTATATTATCTAGCATATAATTCCACTTTCAAGAATCTTTTACTCTATTCTACTCCTTTGTTCTTGTCTAATATCATTAAACCTTGTATGAGAGCGGATATGGGTGTGTGAGAGAGTGGAAGTGAGATATTATTACTGTGAGAGGCTTCGTACGTCGACTATAATTCGCGCTGAGATAATATTGACAGGATTCATTGGGATGGTTCGTGGGAAAATTAATAGTTCCATGCGTTTGTTAGTATTAAGCTCTGAGTATATGTTTTGAAAGGACTCATTGGGATGGCTAAAGGGTAAACTATAAATTGGCTTCATTGCCTGTGTCATAGGTTAGGCCCTTTATTAAGGTTTCATCGGTTTAAGTCGTATACGACATTCTGGTAGTAGATACTATCAATATGGAGTGGCTTCTTAGGTCTGTCATAAGATGAAACACATTGTTGGCAGGATTTATAGGGATCGCTATGAAGGGAAGATTGCATTGCATCACGTGTCTGTCGTATCAAATGCTCTCAGATATTTTGGACATTCATAGAAATGGCTATTGGGAAAATTGTATATTACAGTGTTTCCAATAGTCTATCATATATTATTTTCTTTGTTGTTGGTTCAGTTGTGACGCTTCTGCATAGTAGCCACGTGCGGGCATGCACGCGCATCGGCTGCCCAGCCGTTTAGAAACCGGCTGGCGGCAGCCGGCCGGCAGGCTTTTCCTTAGTATATATCCTACGACAACGTAACTAATGTCTGGGATATTCTTATGTTGTTTCACAGCTTGAAGCTGCCCTTATTCTTAACCAACGTATCTTAGTATATTTTATTCTCGATAGTTGATTATTTCATTATAATATATAAGATGTAAGTCTAGTGAGGGCGGGAGGAGACGAGCGGGAGAGAGAGACCGGCTTGGGACGTTGCTTCACTTGCCAGCTTGGGACGCCTGAAGCGTTGCCATATGCATTTGATTGCAACGTTAGGCTTAGTTTCGACTCACGCACGGGGTAGAGGATTTTGACCAGGCAACAGTGTTGAGTGTTGCCAAGCCTGGGATGTATTTTGTATGCCTAGGGTGGGGTCCAGACAGATTCAAGACTCAGAGCTCACCTCACTGTCGTACCCTTCGGACCCCCTTGATATCTATCCCTCTCAACCCCACTTAGAAACTTTCTCTCTTACTTTGTATACCTTCCTTCCACTACTTCACCAATCTATTTAATTATCCCATCCCCTTGATAGACCTTATATCTATTATTGTATTAACGACGAGCTCTCAGATAACTAGATAGGATTTTGGGCCTTATGCAGAGACGTAATTGTTAATGAGACCTAGGAAGCTTTTTTGTTGTCTCATATTTGGTGGTGTCATGCTTGCTAGTGTGTTCTTGTGTCAGGTTAGCAGGGTCTAGACCGGAGAGGAGGTTTTTTGCGATCCTTTAAGTAAAGTCTGCTGGTGCGCGTCCTGTGGACCCGCACGACTTTACTAGGATACCCGTGGGAGTCTGGGGGCATTTTCTTGATTGTGTCCCTGTGTGTCTAGTGTTGTGTTGTGTGAGGGCCCTTGCCTAGTCCACTCAGCACTGCGCTAGCACGTCTTGCTTTTGTTTTAGGGTCGCCAGGAGAGAGTCAGATACTTGCGATCTGAGTCTCTCAAGAGAGCACCCTTTCAATTAGAGTAATTTGGCGCACAGACCTGGGAACGTCCCTAGGCTGGGGCAGGTGGCTCAGCCCGGGTATCCGAAGCCTATATCCTTCCGGCTAGACCTCTGCCACCTGACAGATTAACAGCTAGGGGTTTATCATCTCTGTATGCTTGTTATTGTGCCACAGTTTACCGTTTTTGTGAGCATTGTGAGTCAGGGTGTGGCTTAGAGACTCTGTCCAAGCAGGCTTGCCTGACTAAGAGTGAGAAGCACACCTGTATGGGGTTATGTTGCGAGTTGCTGCCTTTATTTAATTATACCTATGCCATTATACACTGTATGCCCTATCACTAGTATTTATTCCTGCTTATGAGTTAAGAGTTCTCTAAATCTGTAACGTACTTTCTTTGCTAAGCATCAGATCCTACAGTAGCCGCATGCAGTTTAGAAACCCGCATCTTGTCTACCGGTATGATGTTTTGAGGACTGTTTGCTTTCACCTTCTTTCACGCAGGGGTGATTAGTTGTATTAATTAACGTAACGTTAAATGTACTTTCTTCTAGTTTGTTATTAAATTGTTTCTGCAATTTAATTCCGTTATCTATCTTTTCCTTGAAGCTTTAAGTCAACTTAATTGTGTGATCTTTTATATAGCCTGCTTGACTATCAGCAGTCTATAGTGCGTGCACCCTGTAACCGAGTCATAGGATACCTCGTTGTCCAGGCAGGACTCTTGACGGTTTAGGGTGGTTTGTTGCCTGGGTTTATAGATAAGGGTTGGATCTAGCGTTTTCCGTTGTTGCTTGTTGCTGCATACCTAGTCCAATAGAAAGAGCCCAGTGTTTATATATCCCAGGACGTAACAAATGGCGACCTTGCATAGGATTTACTGAACAGAGGAATATAGTGGTCATTTGTTTTGAGATTCCTTATGATTAAAGAATACAGTGGACATAGTTTTTTTTTTGGAGCAACCAATATAACACATTAAAGACTTTAAATAACATTAGTATATACATACTTGCATAGGAGATAAGGCACATTCTATAACCGTGATAATTACTGCACTACACAAACATGTCTAATACATCAGAACACAGTGATGGGTCTGGTCACGATACGGGCTCGGAGGGAGAAAGACCTGTGGAGTGGCTAGTCGATAGCGAGGAGGGTGCTAGAAGATTTTTAGAGGTGCCCCTTACCGCTGCCAGGGTGTTGAAGCTGAATAAGTATGGATTAAAGTGTGTGGCAGGTCTTCAGGGTCACCAGGGTTTAAGTGGCATGAGGAAAGATCAGCTGAGGACTTTGATATTGGGTTTAGAAGGGAGAGACCTGGATGGAGAGGCGACTGGGGGCCCCGGTCCCCATCCCCCCCTCCACTCTACCCCCATATCAAACGTCAGGGTGCCTGAATTTAGTACATACCCCCAAGTTGATGGTCAATGGCAGCGTGGAATTCAATCACAGGGACCCTCTCCATTAAATGCACCTTCCCCTCCTCAAGGGTTGACTCCAGATTTGTTGTTTCGGCTTGAGATGGCCAAGGTTGAGGCCGCCGAAAGACAGGCTAGAGCTCAGGTTGAAGCTGCCGAGAGACAGGTTAGTGTGCAGGCTGAGGTTGCTAGAGCTCAGGTTGAGGCTACCGAAAGACAGGCTAGTGTGCAGGCTGAGGCTGCAGAGAGAACAGCTATACGAGAGGCTGAACTGCAGGCAGAGTCTACTAGGTATCGGGCTGACAGGGAGCTGGAGAGATCTCGAGTGGAGGTAACAGGGCGAAATATTGGGGGAGGTAACAGACATCGGGACCAATCATTGTCGCACCTGCTTAAACTAGTTCCTGTGTTCGATGAATTATGTGTGACTGAGTTTTTTATGCGATTTGAGAAGAAGTGTCAGGAACACCAGTGGCCTCAGGAAAAGTGGGCAGCATTAGTTTCATCAAGACTCCTAGGAAAGGGGCTAAAAGCGTATGATGCACTACCTTTAGAGTCCTGTGTAGTTTATGATGAGCTAAAGAAGGCTGTGCTACGGGCCTATGAGTTACAACCAGAAACTTACCGCTTGAAGTTTCGGGGTGTTACTAAGGGCAAGGATAGTACCTTCCTAGAACACGCCCGGGACTTGTCTGATGCACTACGACATTGGCTGCGTTCTGAGAGGGCAGCTACTTTTAAGGAGTTGAGTGAGCTGGTTCTCTTGGGGCAGTACTTTAAGTGCACAGGCGGGGACTTAACATTAAATATAAAGGAAAAAATCCTAGAACTCTCCAGGAGGCAGCAGAAATGGCTGACCTCCGACTGTCATTAATTCGAGGGTGCGGAGCAGCAGCTAGGAGTGAGTCGGGTGCAAAGGATCGTACCCCTCCCCCTCCCAAGAATTTTGATACACATAAATACACAAAACCATCTAGCACTGACAATAAAACTGAACATAAACCAAATACCGTCCCGTATAAGAAGTCTAATGGTACCTCCCACTCCCAAGGGAAACCAAAGAGTAAAGAGTGCTTTGCATGTCACAAGGAGGGTAACTTTGCAAATGCTTGTCCGAACAAGCCACCAAACAAGGTTGTGTCATTGGCCCGCAGCATAGGGGTGTCGCCTATATCTTCTGAGTTTGCCAAGGGTAGTTCGTCAGAGGGTGGGACACAGCCTGTGTTCAAGAGTCCGGAAGGCTCGAACCCTGTCCGCGACGTCTTTGGGGGTCATAGAGGGCATTGTTTTGTGAGGTGGGCTGGCGAAAGGCGAGGAGTTAAGCTATTGCGTGATACGGGGGCTTCTCAGACCTTGTTAAAGAACTTTACTGGTAGGCCGATTAATGCTGCTCGGGTGGTGGTAGTTCAGGGGATTAATGCTACGAAGTCCTACCCGCTGGTGCGGATGGAGCTGGAGGTGGGTGGTGTGGCGAAGGAGCTGGATGTAGGAATTGTAGAGAACTTGCCTGTTGGGGGCGTCGACCTCCTCCTCGGCAACGACTTTGCGGTGCCTGCTTCTAAGGTTTCACCCTTGGTCGTTGCCGAGAAGGCGGCCGACGTTAGTAGAGAGGAACAGGAGTGGGTTGAGATGTGTAGCGTACAAACCATGGCGTGTGTTGTGACGCGTTCTCAGACATCCGGAGCCTTGCAGCCACCACCTCAGTCTATCAAACCGCGGAGGAAAGGTCACAAGAAAACGGGAAGTGTTGGTCAATTGGAGAGTTTTGAGCCGGCAGTGTTTCTTGGTGACTCATTATTGGCACCTATGTTAGAGTCTGGAGAGGCCCCGGGGCCTGTCACCGCTAGTGCAGGTGCAGGGCAGGAAGAGACTCTGCGACAGCATCGTTATGCGCAGCGTGAGGAAAGGATGGCTCAGCGGGACATTGGAGGTGGAAATACATTATTTAAGATGAACTTGGATAATCTCGCACCTGCTGATATATGTTCCTTGCAGATGGAAGATCCTGAAGTCAGGGCGTGTGTTAATGGTGCTGTCGAACTGGAAAGCGATGGGGATGCGCAGCCTGGTGATTTTTTCTTGTCCGAGGGGATCTTGTATCGGACACATCAGGATCCCAAGAAAAAGTGGGATGGCGGGTCAGGATTAGTGGACCAGTTAGTAGTACCGAGGGTGTGCCGTGAGAGCTTATTAAGATTAGCTCATGATGTGCCTTTGGCAGGGCACCTGGGGGCACGTAAGACGGAGGCAGCTCTGAGCAAGTTTTTCTGGTGGCCTGGGTTAAAGGAGAGTGTCGTGTCATGGGTGTCACAGTGTCACACTTGTCAAGTTGTTGGGAAACCCAATCAGGTCATCCCGAGAGCCCCGTTACAACCAATCCCTGTCATTGGGCCGCCCTTCAGCAAAGTAGTTATCGATATGGTTGGCCCATTGCCCCCCACTAGTGCCGGCAATAAATTTTTACTAACTGTAATGGATGTAGCAACACGGTATCCAGATGCTTACCCCATGCGCAACGGGATGGCTATGACTGTTGTCAAAAACCTACTTGTCTATTTCTCTCGTTATGGCTACCCTCAGGAGATCCAGTCTGATCAGGGATCCAATTTTACTTCTGCTCTGTTTAAGCAGACCATGCAGCAACATGGGATAGTGTCTGTGGTGTCATCTGCCTACCATCCCGAGAGTCAGGGAGTTTTGGAAAGGTGGCACTCGACTCTCAAGAGTATGTTGCGGTGTTATTGCATGGAAAATGGGAAGGACTGGGATCTAGGTCTCCCATACGTTTTATTTGCTGCGAGAGAAGTACCTGGGGAGAGCTTGGGATTTAGCCCGAATGAGTTGGTTTTTGGACACAGGGTCAGGGTGCCCCTCCACATAGTCAAGGAGATCTGGGAGGGAGTCACAAAGCCATGCTCGCTTCTAAAGTATGTAGTTGAAAGCCGTGAGAGAATGCTAAAGAGCTTGGAGGTAGCAGGTCGGAACCTTAAGAGTTCACAAGCTCAGATGAAGGACAGATACGACTAGAAGGTGAAGCTGAGGGAGTTTGAAGTAGATCAGGAGGTACTGATACTACTGCCTCTGGTGGGACACCCCTTGTCTGCCAAGTATTCTGGTCCGTATCGGGTTGTAAGGAAGGTTTCTGATCTCGACTATTTAGTAGCTACTCCTGATCGTAAGAAAAAGAACCAACTTTGCCATGTAAATCTGATGAAAGAGTATGTGAGGCGCCCCTCCGAGCCTCTCACTGTCCCGGTGTTGATCTGCAGCGATCGTGGTGGAGAAGGAGGAAGGGACAGTCAAGCTGCGGGGGAGGATAATTGGGATTGTCATGTTTCCGCGGATCAGTGGGCGGGGAATTCTAGACAAGTGGCTCACGAGTTGATATTGCACCTGCCTGAGCAACAGCGTGTAGCTGTGCAGCACTTGTTTGATTCAAACCCAGCTGTTTTCGCGGAGCATCCTGGCCTCACTACTCAAGCGGTGCACGATGTCGATGTTGGGGACCACCTGCCCTTTAAATCAGTACCATACCGTGTTCCCCCTATTAAATTACCAGCACTTAGGGAAGAGCTGGATTATATGCTGAAACGTGGGCTGATTTCTGAGGGTGCAGTAAGGTGGACTTCCCCAGTCACACTGCAGCCCAAACCAGATGGCAAAGTGCGGTTTTGTATAGATTTCCGCAGGTTGAATAGTTTAACCCCCACAAATGCCTACCCTCTCCCTCGCGTGGACGACAGTGTGGATAAGATAGGAAAAGCCAAGTTCCTCACTAAGATAGACCTTGTTAAGGGTTATTGGCAAGTGCCCTTGTCTGAGCGAGCGCGAGAGGTGTGTGGGTTTGTGGTGGACGGTGCCACATATCGTTGCCATGTTATGCCTTGAAAAATGCCCCTGCAACGTTTCAGAAATTAATGAACGACATTGTAGCCGACATTCCCAACTGTACGGTGTACCTAGATGATGTCATAATATACGACGAGGATTTTAACAGTCACTGTGCTCACATCGGACAGCTTTTTAATAAACTGAATGAAGCAGGTTTGGTGGTAAACCTGGGTAAGTGCGATTTTGTTTAAAGCCACAGTTTTGTACCTGGGGTTCGAGGTGGGGATGGGTCAGGTGTTCCCTCCACAGACAAAGATCAAAGCCATCGATCAGTTTCCCCAGCCTACGACTAAGAAACAAATCATGCGGTTTCTAGGTATGATAGGCTATTATCGTCGCTTCATCAAAGGCTATTCGACTGTACTTGCACCTTTAACTGACTTATTATCTAAGGACAAGAAGTTCCGGTGGTCTCCTGAGTGTGCAGAGGCGTTTTCCTTGGTGAACCACCTGTTATGTACCAACCCCATACTCAGGGCCCCAGACTTCAGCAGACCTTTTCAGCTGGCGACTGATGCCAGTGGCGTAGGGGCTGGGGCTGTCTTGTTACAGACAGATGATGAAGGTATCGAACATCCAGTGAGTTTTTACAGTAAAAAATTCAATAGTGCACAAAGGAATTACTCTGTAATTGAAAAAGAACTCCTGGCGATAGTGCTGGCGCTCAGGCACTTCGATGTATATGTTCCTGCTTTCGGACCAGTCGTAGTGGTTTATACCGATCATCACCCTCTGAAATTCTTGAATCAGTTTCATAACTGGAATATGAGGCTGACCAGGTGGTCACTCATGCTTCAGGAGTATAATCTGGACATACGCCATATTGCCGGTTCTGATAACGTGATAGCGGATTGTCTAACAAGGGTGGATGATGTTGGTTAGACTGCCACAGGATTGAGGGTTGAGTGTGGAGGAAAATAGGCTGTCACTGTAGTTCAGCCGAAAAAAAACAAATTAAAACAAAAAAGCAAAATCTTATAAAAACTCTTTATTTTTTATAACGTGTAGAATTTTGTATAAGATGATGTAGCAGTATCTAAGTTGAATGTTTTCGCTTATTGTCGCTAAGTTAGTTGAACTTGCTCGGTGCAGCGCAACAGTCTTTATTTTTGTTATATAGAGTGCCTTGTGTCGCAACAGTGTGTGGTACTATGAGAAGCTTTCTGTTAGATATGAAGAACTTAGTCAAGTGTCTTATATCTTGGGGGAGGTGTGACGCTTCTGCATAGTAGCCACGTGTGGGCATGCGCGCGCGTCGGCTGCCCAGCCGTTTAGAAACCGGCTGGCGGCAGCCGGCCGGCAGGCTTTTCCTTAGTATATATCCTACGACAACGTAACTAATGTCTGGGATATTCTTATGTTGTTTCACAGCTTGAAGCTGCCCTTATTCTTAACCAACGCATCTTAGTATATTTTATTCTCGATAGTTGATTATTTCATTATAATATATAAGATGTAAGTCTAGTGAGGGCGGGAGGAGACGAGCGGGAGAGAGAGACCGGCTTGGGACGTTGCTTCGCTTGCCAGGTTGGGACGAGCCTGAAGCGTTGCCATATGCATTTGATTGCAACGTTAGGCTTAGTTTCGACTCACGCACGGGGTAGAGGATTTTGACCAGGCAACAGTGTTGAGTGTTGCCAAGCCTGGGATGTATTTTGTATGCCTAGGGTGGGGTCCAGACAGATTCAAGACTCAGAGCTCACCTCACTGTCGTACCCTTCGGACCCCCTTGATATCTATCCCTCTCAACCCCACTTAGAAACTTTCTCTCTTACTTTGTATACCTTCCTTCCACTACTTCACCAATCTATTTAATTATCCCATCCCCTTGATTGACCTTATATCTATTATTGTATTAACGACGAGCTCTCAGATAACTAGATAGGATTTTGGGCCTTATGCAGAGACGTAATTGTTAATGAGACCTAGGAAGCTTTTTTGTTGTCTCATATTTGGTGGTTTCATGCTTGCTAGTGTGTTCTTGTGTCAGATTAGCAGGGGCTAGACCGGAGAGGAGGTTTTTTGCGATCCTTTAAGTAAAATCTGCTGGTGCGAGTCCTGTGGACCCGCACGACTTTACTAGGATACCCGTGGGAGTCTGGGGGAACATTTTTTTCTGTGTCCCTGTGTGTCTAGTGTTGTGTTGTGTGAGGGCCCTTGCCTAGTCCACTCAGCACTGCGCTAGCACGTCTTGCTTTTGTTTTAGGGTCGCCAGGAGAGAGTCAGATACTTGCGATCTGAGTCTCTCAAGAGAGCACCCTTTCAATTAGAGTAATTTGGCGCACAGACCTGGGAACGTCCCTAGGCTAGGGCAGGTGGCTCAGCCCGGGTATCCGAAGCCTATATCCTTCCGGCTAGACCTCTGCCACCTGACAGATTAACAGCTAGGGGTTTATCATCTCTGTATGCTTGTTATTGTGCCACAGTTTACCGTTTTTGTGAGCATTGTGAGTCAGGGTGTGGCTTAGAGACTCTGTCCGAGCAGGCTTGCCTGACTAAGAGTGAGAAGCACACCTGTATGGGGTTATGTTGCGAGTTGCTGCCTTTATTTAATTATACCTATGCCATTATACACTGTATGGCCTATCACTAGTATTTATTCCTGCTTATGAGTTAAGAGTTCTCTAAATCTGTAACGTACTTTCTTTGCTAAGCATCAGATCCTACAGTAGCCGCATGCAGTTTAGAAACCCGCATCTTGTCTACCGGTACGATGTTTTGAGGACTGTTTGCTTTCACCTTCTTTCACGCAGGGGTGATTAGTTGTATTAATTAACGTAACGTTAAATGTACTTTCTTCTAGTTTGTTATTAAATTGTTTCTGCAATTTAATTCCTTTATCTATCTTTTCCTTGAAGCTTTAAGTCAACTTAATTGGGTGATCTTTTATATAGCCTGCTTGACTATCATCAGTCTATAGTGCGTGCACGCTGTAACCGAGTCATAGGATACCTCGTTGTCCAGGCAGGACTCTTGACGGTTTAGGGTGGTTTGTTGCCTGGGTTTATAGATAAGGGTTGGATCTAGCATTTTCCGTTGTTGCTTGTTGCCGCATACCTAGTCCAGTAGAAAGAGCCCAGTGTTTATATATCCCAGGACGTAACACAGTCTATTATTTGTGTCGTACTTATTAAATAATACATAATCTAAACCCGTCCAATCCCAGCGACGGTTACTAGCTGTCAGTAGATAAGTCACTCCCCAGTCCCAGCAACGGCTAGGAGCCGTCAGTGATGTACTTTCCTTGTAACTGCCTGCATCAGGCTGTACCTAGTACCAAGACCGTTTGAGCACTGCTCTCGATATGGCAACACTTCTCAGCTTATATAAACTCCACTGAAGGGTGGGAGAGCCACAAGGGACTGGAGTTCTCGCAGAGAGGCTCCAGTCCTGACGTTCTTCTTGACTTGCAGCGTACTGGCTTAACCCTTTCACACATTTATGACGCAGAGGTTGCCAGATTAGCAATAAGAAATAGAGTTCTCTCACTCTTATAATTACCTCTCCAAAATTAGTTTTCTGCCCACAGCTAACTCAAAGATAACTGCAGATGTTGAAGTAACTAAACTAAAGGTTTCTAAATACCCCTGATGGTAACGAAGGCTTTAAAGTATCCCCAATAGGCTCAAAATCGCGTCATATATCGGAGAGGGTTAATAATCCAATAGGGTTGATAGCCTCTGAAGTCCTATTTTAACTATAAAAGAAAGGGAGAGCCAGTCTTCCATTATCTATTGAGATGGAAGGTTGTTCTATCATGCCATTTTGGCCACATTACTTGGGACTTCTATTAACCCTCCTCTAGCGGGTGCTCTGTGGCCGTTTTGGGCCTTTCTGGGCCGTTCTGACTGCTATATCAACCATCAGTATGAAAGGAACTGTATTGCGCCGAAAACTAGGTGGAAATCGCTACACAATGACGCCACATACAGCTACGTAGCACTCGTGGAGCACTGACAGTGTTACCTCGAAGATGGAAGTTTAGCAGATTTTGCTACCTTGCTCACTTTTAGCGAACTATTGGTTACACTGTCATCCTCACGTGCGGTGGGGGAACTGGAGTTAGTGTGGGCCGGGAGGCCACAGATGTCGGACGTATGGATCATTACTATCCCACCCATTTTCACTCGATTTCCACCCTTTTTTCACCCGTTTTTTGCCAGTTTTTTCAACACGACTTAAGTGGTGAGCCGCTTTTTAAGGGTTAATGTATCCTCCGGTACCGTAGGGGTTAACAAGTACAGTCTCCTACATAAGTTCTGTTTTCCACATAATGCGGAATATTGAAGTAAAAGTATTGTGATTGTAGGAACGTATGTTATTAATTAAATCTACGTTGATTTCATCAGATGAATTTCCGAAATAAATTTAATCACACTTTTTAATTCCACATTTCACATCATGTGGAAGAACAAAACTAATGTAGGAGATTGTAGATTATTATTATGAATTATAAAATATACGTCATTCATAGATGAGTGATAGTTTTGGAAGGATTGAGAGGGATGACTAGATGAACGTGCTAGTAGTTTCATGTCTCTGTCGTTTATTCCACTCCGGATTAAGGTTTCAGTTTATTTCTACCAATTTAGGTCGTACAAAGCAAATTGTGGTATCTTGCATAATACTACTTTAAATTTTAGAGTGGTGTCAGGGAGGGATATGTAATACACTATTTGAGTTTGTGCGTGGTAGTTTTAGAAGGCAAGATTACTAGATAGTAAATTTGATTGCTTCACACGTCTTTAGTATATCTGGCTGAGGACCACTTTTGTTCAGTATTTTCAGTATATTCAATAATTGTTCGGTTAATTATTTAAACCTATATCCCGGGAAGATGCATAATACTATAGGTAGCGCCAACGAACTTGACAATTATCTTCATCCCTGACCTCTCTGTAACTCAAAATGGCCTAGAGCAAACTGGCTGTAAATATCTACACCTATTTCCTGGTGGACTCTTCCTAAATGATAGAAACGTCAGCCCGATTGTTTTCATTCATTTCGAGTCATAAGAAGTTAAGGGGTCAAGATTATTTTCAAGTTCGCTGGCGTTACCTATAGCTTTGCAGTTACATTCAGCTACAAATGTTTTAACTTGTTCTTTTGTCAAATCCAACAAAATGTATGGTACAGTAACGGCGGTAAGTCGTAGACTTACCAAAGTAGCAGCCACATATTGGCAGTAGGTTCGAACAAACTCCATCTTTGGTGGTTCAGTGGGCACGATTCCAGTGAAACAAGTGCATTGACAGTCAATAAGCTCCGCCCATACCCAGTTGCATATGTAAAGGTAATATCGTAAAATATACGATAATGAGGATTATTGCATTATGATTTTTGTTGTGGTTCCTTACAGTTGAAATGCTACTGTATGTAATTCAAATGATCAGACTATATTAACGTGTATTGAAACTCCAGAAATTTGGTAGACTACATAATACAATATCCAATCTGTTCACGCGTGTTTGGAAGACATATTTAGGAATCTTGAATGGGACAATAAGGGAATAAATGAAAACAATGGGCTTGGGTAGATTATATATTTATAAAATATTATAACAGATGGACAAAAACAGCAACATAATGAGAATCTAGAGATGGAGCTAGAGGAAGGGATAGACAGAGAACTAGATGGAAGGATCAGATCGGAAAGTTTGTAAAAGTAGGATGGCACGGGATGACATCTGACCAGCTAGAGTAAAAACGTTTGGGAAAGGCCTTCGTCTTGCAGTAACTAAGGCTGATGATGAAGATGATTATGAAATAATAACACATTTATAGTATAATAATCAAGTAACTACAGTTAAGTAAAAAGACAAATACAATAGTAATATCCTACCGTAGGTCAATTTACTTGTTTACATTAACTCGTGTGACAGCAGGTAATGGATAGTTTTACGAGCGCTACACAACGTAACACCTAACAATTGAACTGAGACAACCCGGGGATATGGACGTAATTAGCAAAACAATATAAGTATTGCATTTATCCTTTGCCGGATACAAATGACAACAAGGGACTAGACTTCTCGAACAGAGACTCTGGTTTTGAATTGGCTATTGACATATTATGCTGGCTTAATAATCCAGCAGGGTTGATAGCCACTAAGCCAAGAGACTAAGCCCTATTTTAATTAATTATTTTAACTAATAATATAATTGTGCATAATTTTTACCATTATTATTGATTTCAAGGAATACATTAATCTTGTTTACACAGATCGTATACATAATTCATGGGGTAATAGGTTTTATACCAATCCTTTCGGTGAGCATAATTTCGCCAAGCTATGATTAGTGAAAAGAGTTCTGGCTTTGCTCAGCGAAACGCACTAGTTTGGAGTTTTCGCCAAGCAGCATGCTTGGCGAAATGTTGCTTTGCTCAGCGAAAGTTGCCCGTGTGATAGCCCCTTTACTGGCTGCATATAGAAGCTCTTTCAACGATCAATAGGGAATATTAGGACAAGAATCCATCTGAGAGTCTCAAATGTCCAACTAACTCAAGAGTGAACCATATTCCCAGTCTTTCTTTTATCTGATTATCTTCTCAATCTAACTTTCCCTCTTCTTGATCACTTATGCTTCAAGCTCTGCTTATCTAGATATATTGACTGGTTACTTTACTAGGGGATATAATACAAAATAACTTACTGAACTTATCTTTAATTATGTGTATATTGAATAGAGTTTTCCTTAATTGAGAGAGAACACAATTAGTCCTCTCTATTGTTTTGTTTTACTTTAATTTTTATTAATTTATGTTTTGCAGAAGCAACTATGACTAATATATTTATATATTTACAGTATTTGTTACCTTAAAACACAATTATAGGATTATTACATTCACCAACCAATTGATTGGGCTTAACATAATTATAGCCTATACCTCACCTAAATCTCAAAACTAAATTATCTGTATCATATTTAGGGCAGATTTGGAAGATCCTTTTCACATAATGGATTCAAGGAATGAAGGGAAGTATATTGTAAAGCCTGGGGTAAAAATAAAAAATAGATTAACCCGGTAACGGCGAGGGGGGGGGGGGGGGGGGGGGGGGTGTATTGAACCCGGTCCCCATTGGCGAGCATATAGGCTCGATTCAGACCTATAATCATCATTTTACGATAAATATAGTTATTACTTATTCATATGAGCCTATTTTACCTTCACTATGAAGATAGTAACCTGTAACAACAATAAAACTAGTGAAAATATCATTTTTCTGGTCAAAATCGCGAATATAGATGGACCAGCCCATTCATGAATTATGGAGAAAATTGAGGCAACCCCTCCCTCCACGAGGCCTCAAGCCACACTGAGCCTACTCATACACACACTCGGTTATGTAATACACCCTCTAGGCACGTAAGCACATCCTCCACACAGTTTGCTAATGTTAGCACAAAAATATACCAACGAATTAGGGAATAACAGGGAAAATAGGTGATAATTGAAGGGGGAGGGGAAAGGGAGGAAGGAGGGGATGTGGAAGAGTGATATGAGGTATAGGGATTTTTTTTTTTTTTTTTAGTGATACTGGGGCTGTTTAAATGCTTTTTTTAGGCCTCCCTCTTAAGAGCTTTGCCGCCGTCGCCCAGTAAAACCTCTTAAGAGCTTTGCCGCCGTTTACGGGTTAAAACACCGAATAATATCAACTCTAACTTATCAAAATCATTATGTGGAAATAACTTCTTGTTAATTTTGCACAACCATGAAATATAATGTCTAAAAGCTTTAATGAACACTTCATAAATGTGATGTTAGGCTGCCCTTACATTGCACGCCTACACTTCATAAATGTGATGTTAGGCTGCCCTTATATTGCACGCCTACACTTCATAAATGTGATGTTAGGCTGCCCTTACATTGCACGCCTACGAACTTTTTTCAAGGCAAATTCATTGATCAAGTCAGTGAAACACAGTTTCTCTATAATTTCATTTTCAATACTTATAAGAGAAAGCAGACTGAGTCGCTGTCGTCCCATGGTACTTCTAACTTAATTTTTTATTCTTTTCAACTTGGAAAAGGATCACTCTCCACTGCAGTTTGATGTTGTCATGGAAAGATAGACGTGCAGTGCAATGTGGACATTTGGGAAGCTTTGAGTATACTTATTCTCATTCAGCATCAATAACATTCTTAACTCTGGGCTTGTGCTCTGTGTTTTTGTCTGGCCTTGGGCACTGACAGTCTTGAATAGCTCTGAAAACTGTACTAATTCAGAAGGAAAGCAGTTTTCAAAATCATTCGAATAGTCTTCCATCAACTTATTTGCTGCTTTTCTGATGTTATCATTGTTGAGCTTGGTTAGGTTGAAAAGAAAGCCATACTTATCCTCAATTTCCATGTAAGCATTCAAACGATCTTTGAGAGCTGAAGCAAGCTTGTCAATGATTGGCAAAAATACCTCAACCTTGAAACTTTCTCTGGGTGAAAATACTGTGTCAGCTGATGGACCCTCATTAAACTGATGCTTTCTCTTCTTAAGTCGTTTTGAAGTCTCTGAATGCTCTGACCATGAACAGACTTCATCTTTCCTTTTTCTTCATAGCTTTCAAATTCAGAGCTCTGACTGTGACAAACTCGAGGAGAGATTTCAACAAATGAACTACTGAATTCAAAGGCAGTCCACTTTCTTGAAGGGATAAACTGGTTTTCTGAAATTTGTCTAATATTGTGTCCCATACTTCAAGCAAGATTGCAATTTCGAACTGCTGAAGTTTCTTCAGAAGTCCTTCTGCTCCATTTCTGCTGTCTCGTGGCTGATTTTCATCCATTGCCAATTCTTACGATATCCTCTGTTTACAGCTATTACAGCATCATGTCGGGCTGACCATCTTGTGTCAGACAAGGCCTTGGTAACAGGTAACCCTTGCAGGTGTTTTCGGTGTACCTGCCAACGACGGGTAGATGCGACAAGCCAGGCATAAAGTCTTTGTAGAAAATAAAAGAATCTGGCTGCATCAGGGCAACCTTCTGCTGCACATTTTCCAACCAAATTAAGGGAATGTGCTATGCACGGCACATAATGAGCAACATTGCACTTCTCACGAAGGATAGCCTGGACGCCATTGTACTTGCCGCTCATATTACTAGTATTGTAATATGACTGGCCAGTGGCCATGGCAATCTTCAATGTGTATGCCATTCTCTTCCAGGAACTGAAGAATGATTTGGGCAATTTCTGAGCCGGTGTGAGTAAACATTGGTATGAATTATTATGTTCCCTCCACCAACCGACTTTACTCCTAAACTCAATTAATGAAATCAACAAATAGATGTGGCAGTCCAGGGATTCGAACCTAGGACGCTCACACCGAAATTCAGTGCATTTATCCATTGCGCTACGAAGACAGTTAAGAATCTTAAGAATTGTTCATCAGGGCCTGACTGTAGAACATAACGGATTATCACTGTGAGCTGGTCCAAATTTTTTTTTTTTCTATGTGATTGAGGGAGGCAAAAGGCAGAACTGCCTATAGCGAGTGCCTCCACCATAGTTGAAAGAGTGACAGGGCCATAATCAAGGGATGTTCGAGCCAAAATGCCTGGACACACGGAGTTTGAAGCAATTTAAGTCATACGAAGAGGGAAAGACTGATTCTGGGAGAGAGTTCCAGAGCTCAGCTGTTGAGTAGAAGAAAGTTTGAGAGTAACCTTTCACTCTTGGGTTGGAGAGTTGCACAGAGTAGGGGTGGGATTGAGTTGCAAGACGGGTACCACGTGCCCTACGTAAAGGAGGTGGTATACACTGGGAAAGCTCTGAGGAACACTGATTATTATAGTAGCGATAGAATAGCGAGAGAGATGCAACATTGCGGCGGACAGAGAGAGATTGCAGAGAGTTAGTGAGTAGACGGGAGTTAATGATACGAAAGGCCTTCCTTTCAACTTTGTCTAGGAGAGCGGTGTGAGAGGACCCTCCCCACACATGTGAACAATACTCAATACAAGGACGCACTATGCCCCTGTACAGAGCAAGAAGCTGTGCAGGGGAAAAGAACCCCCTAAGGTGGTTGAGCACACCCAGCTTCTGGGAGGCTGTCTTAGCAAGACTGGTAATATGGTCCTTCCAACTGAGAGCAGAAGAAAAAGAGACACCAAGAATATTGAGAGAAGATGAAGGATTGATTTTTGTATTGTTGAAGAATAAGGGATAGTCCGCTGGAAGATCCTGACGGGTAGATAGATGGAGAAATTGGGTTTTGGAAGCATTAAAGGTAACAAGGTTTTCTCTGCCCCAATTGGAGATAGTATTTAGATCAGAATTTAAGAGTTCTATGGCTTCATTACGTTTGTCATTGAGGGATTGCTGGCTGGGGCGTTCTGAAAAACTAATGGAGTAGTGTAAGGTTGAGTCGTCTGCGTATGAATGGATGGGAATTGAGGTACAGTTGAGGAGATCATTTATAAAAATTAGAAAGAGAATAGGAGATAGGACAGAGCCCTGAGGAACACCGGAGTTTACAGGGTGAGGAAGTGAACAATGGCCGTCCACAACCGCGGCTGATGGAGGGATAGAAACCGAAGGAGGGTAGTTTAGAAATTAAAGATTTGTGCCAGACTCTATCGAAGGCTTTCGATATGTCTAGTGCAATAGAAAAAGTCTCACCGAATTCTCGAAAGGAGGATGACCAAGAGTTAGTAAGATATGAAAGAAGATCACCAGTAGAGCGACCCTTAAGGAAGCCATACTGGCGATCTGAGAGCAGATTATGAGAAGAGAAATGCTTAAGAAATTTGGAAGCAAGAATAGTTTCAAAAACTTTAGAAAGACAAGAGATGAGAGCAATTGGACGATAGTTGGAGGGTTGAGAGCGGTCACCCTTCTTTGGGACAGGTTGAATGTGAGCAATTTTCCAGCATGAAGGGAAGACGTTAGAGGATAGACAGAGACGAAAGAGTTTGCCTAGGCAGGGAGTTACCACGGAAGCACAGTTTTTGAGAACAACAGGAGGAACACCGTCCGGACCGTACGCCTTATTAGTATTAAGCCCAGAGAGGGTAAAAAGTACATCTTTAGAAGAGATTAGGATATTAGGCATAAGTAAGAGAGAGGAGGGTGGAGAGGGAGGAATAGCACCGGAATCATCCAGAAGCATGATATCGGGTGTGGAGTCTATAGATATTGAGAAGTATTTTGCAGTCTTGATTTCATCAACAATAACAGATAATACCTTTTGACCCATGAGCTCAATCACTTCTTCACAGATAGATTAAGACAGATACGATGTGTGTCCACGTCGCTTGTTGGCGTGCTTACTGATATGTTCAGCAAGAAATGTGTCATACCCACTCAGAAGCTCAAGTATTCCTCGATAGTTGCCATTATTTGATGAGCCGATCACTTCATTCTTCCCACGAAATGCAAGGCCACGGATACAAAGCAATTTCACAACACAAACTATTCTCCGAAGAACTTGTTGCCAATACTGGACTTCACTTTCATATTGCTTCACCAGATCAAAGTCTACCTGACTTGATGATTTTCGAGCACATAGAGCTGCCATGGCATCAAGATGTTGCTTGGAGTTTTCATGGCTCAAAAGCCTTTCGTGAGCTTGTTTCCAATCATTGAATCCACTTGTCAGCTTACTCACTGTGGGCGACATCAACTTGCATACAAAACAATAAACATGGCCATTGGTTTTCGAATAGCATAACCAATTTCTGTCAAATTTTTCTCCTGTTCGTGCATGAACATGTGTAAACATTGCTAAAGAATAATACCGGCGTTGTGACTCTTTCTCCAACTGTACCACTGATTCCTTAAAACCATGATCTTTCTGTTGACATGAAGCTGCACCTCGTTCAACCCAGTAATTTCGCAAATGTTCAGAGATTTTTTCTGACCAAAGATGAAGACCATCACTGATAACTTCATTCACCACATTTGTAGCAGAAGCAGCATCCACATCCACAACAAGTTTTGAAGCAGCAGCCCTATTTTCAGTCTCAACTTCAGTATCTGTCTTTGGTGTAGAGGACTGCTCCACATCTTCTGTCATAGATGTTGTTGGTTTGAAGAATGTTGTAAGCTTAGGGCTCTGTCACACCATGCCGATTTAAGTGCCGACGCTCCACGACTTAAGAAGTGGCGATACAAGGGGGAGACTACTGCCGAGTATCGTGGGTGATAGAGGGGCGGGACGCCCACGGCGGGCAGTTTGGACGGGCATGCCGCCTAACGGCAACTGGAAGGGGTCGAGAGGCAACCATGCAAGACCTAAGGAAGATAAATGACGCCGCTGGAGCGGCGTCATGTGCCGTAGCACGCAAACTGGTTGGCGACATGCTCCTGACGAGCGGCGCCTATAGGAGGTAGGGCGGCGCCGATAGATACTACGGCGGCATTGGACAGCCACCCTGTCACACTGGACCCCTACTCCTTCACACTTGATCCCGACCGAGGCAAACCGGTCCATCGGAGGCGACGTTTGTTTGTGTGTGTGTGTCTGTGTGTGTGTGTGTGTGTAGGGGGGGGGGGGGTAGTTAAGCTTGAGATCTAGGGAGGAAACTAAAAACATAATAAAAAGATCCATAAATGAGCAAACAAATGTGCCCATCTCCCCTTAATTAAGTGTTATTTTTTTTGAGTAATTGGTAAAACAAGGCCATCTATAGTTAACCCTTTCAGTACCGGTGACGTCTTTCTCGTTATACTCTGGCAAATATTATTATTTTTTTTTTTTTTTTTAAGAGACAATGAACGGAGGAAGGAAAAACACAGATAAAACAAAAAGGTCCATGTGCCTAAAGGCATCCTCCATTCATAAAATGTTTGTAACAACTGGATTTAAACATTTGTAGATTGTAAGTTTGTGGAAAGCAATTCGAGGGAAGTGAATTCCAAAGAGTAGTAGCTCTGGGGATAAATGAATTCTGTTAAGCAGAAGTTCTGCATTGTGGAGGAGAAAGTGTAAATTCATGGGCGCTCTCAGCTGCCCTAGTTCTACGGGGAAAGATGTGGAGAGGCGGCACAATTGAAGCAAGTTCCTCGGAACAATTGCTGTGAAAATATCTGTAGAATAATGCAAGGGATGCAACGTTTCTTCGTATGGATAATGTAGGAAGGTCCTGTTTGATTGCAGGGTTATTGATTAATCTAATAGCTTTATTTTGAATTTTGTCCAACTGCCTCAATGCAACCACTCCACTTCCACCCCACAGAGGTGAACAGTAATCCATCTGAGAACGCACATGACTTTTATATATTACGGCCAACTGCTCGTCAGTGAAGAATTCTCGAACTCTGTACAGGAGTCCCAGTTTTTTAGAGGCATTCTTAACAATGCTTCTAACATAATGTGTCCAGCTCAAGTTAGTAGTTAATGTTACACCGAGAATATCAATACTAGGGGAAGTGGGAATATTTACATCATTAAAAAATATATGGGAGTCAGTGAGATTCTGTCGGTTAGAAAATTGAATGTACTTTGTTTTCTGTGCATTAAAGGAAACTAGATTCTTTTGTCCCCATCCATTAATTCTAGAAAGGTCCTGGTTCAGAGAAATTGCAGTTTATTTTTGAATTTATAAGATCGGGTTGGGTGAAAGAATTGGTAAATGTGAAGGAACTGTGGAGTGTTGAGTCATCTGCGTAGGAATGTATTGGATTATGAGTGGTAGATATGAGATCATTGATATGAATGAGGAACAGAATTGGGGCCAAAACTGATCCCTGGGGAACACCAGCATTTATTGAGTGAAATTGAGAATAAAGGCCATCTACTATTACACATATTTTTCTGTTATGAAGATAAGAAGAAATTAGTGGAACTAATGATGCAAGGCCGTAGTGTGACATCTTCGACAATAAGGATTGATGCCAGACTCTATCAAATGCCTTTGATATATCCAGTGCTATTGTATGTGTTTCACCATGTTGGTCTGTAGCTTGGTTGATTTGATGCGTAAGAAGGCAAAGCATGTCTGCAGTTGATCGACATCGTCTAAAACCATATTGCCTATCACTGATTAATTTATTATTCTCAAGATGCTTAATTATGTGATTATTTAATATAATTTCAAAGACTTTACCAAGAGTGGAAGTTATAGCTATTGGTCTGTAGTTTGATGGATCTGAAGAGGCACCTTTTTTAGGAACTGGATGGATGTTTGCTTCTTTCCAGGGCACTGGGAAGCATGAGGTATGAGTACATAGACGGAAAAATTTTGCCAATACAGGAGCGAGCACCAAGGAGCAATTCTTAAGTACTATTGGAGGAATTTCATCTGGACCTGGAGCCTTATCTACTGAGAGATTCTGCAAAATAGTTTTGACATGTCTGGTGTGGATCTTAAGTGAGGGAATTTCAGGCGAATTAAAATTAAGTACAGCGACATCTTGATTTATTTCATCTAAGGTTGAGTTGGTGGAGAAAATATCCGCAAGAAGGTTAGCTTTACCTCGTGGGTCACTTACAAGATTGCCAGTCGGAGATTTTAATGGTGGAATGGATGAAGCAGTAGTGAAGTTGGATTTAAATGAGTTAAGAGTAGACCAAAATATGTTGTTATCATTTGGATTATTTAGAAGTTTATTTGCCTGCTTGTGGAGAAAGTTTGATTTAGTTAGGTTTAATACAGTTTTGGCATGATTTCTGATGTTTCTAAAGTAATTAAAGGCTTCATGTGTTTTGATCTTGTGTATGCATTGTAGGCTATTGCTTTTTGTTCAGTTACTCTAGCACAATTATGGTCAAACCATTTAGGTGAATTAAATCTTTTACTGTACTTTTGATGAGGAATAAAAGTTTCCATTCCAATTTTTACAAAATCTTGTATGTGGCTCAAGGTGGAGTGTGCATCATTAGAAAAGAAAGAGGTCCAGGGAATATCAATAAAGAAACCTTGAAGACCCTCCCAGTCTGCCCTATTGTAATGCCATTTAGTCACCAAAACAGGTTCAGAGTGGGAAGGTGTGGTAGGTGATAGACAGGTGGCCTGTATCAGACAGTCATCAGAAGATCCAAGCGGGGACCTCACTGTAACATTATATTATGCTTACAAAGGGCCTGTAGCAATCACAAGACCTCCATTCCTCTCATTTATCTCTCCCACAGACCGTTCTTAAGCTGCATAAAATGTTCTAAGTATAGCAGAACTATGGCAAAACAGACGCCACCGCTAATGAAAGGGTTTATAGATAGTCACTCGTTGATGGGATCGGATTAAGGGGACAGTGGTGATTTTTGGGGTCTATTTATTTATATATTAATTTATTTTTTAGTTTCCTCGCTAGACCTCCATCAAGGTTAAAACAAAAACACCCCCAAAACCATCTATCAACGATGTCCCATGCGACATTGCCAGGTCGCGGACTCACGGTATGCCCTCCCCCTATGACGGTGCCTGGGCGTTACCGGGTCGCTGCCTGAATGCGACCTATCTTATAAGCGGCGTCTGACGCAGATAGGCTGGCGCCCTTGTAACGTATGACGCATACCGGACGACGCCAGACGACGCCAACCTACCGTCCCCGTGCCGCCAATTTACTACCCGCCGACTCAACTCATGAGAGTTGTGCATGTCGAACTTTTCCTGAGGCCCCTGACGACCTCTCCCGACGGCTCTCTTATATGTAAGAGTGAGTGGAATGGCCTGCTCGATGCACCCCTCATGGAAGGTTCCATCAAATGTGGACTTGTGGTCCAGCATATGTCTTCGCAAGATGTTAGCTGCTTTGACAAGGATAATAGCTTCACTATAATAGTCAGAGGCTTCTGACAAGACAAAGCCCACATCTTTCTGGAAAGCCAGAAGAACATCCCTTCCCTGCTTGTGCACTTCCAACTCAGGTATTTCTGACAGCAGTTTTTCCTTTAGTCTTGTGGAGTTGACAGCAGGTGCATCAACACCCAGCTGTTCCAGGTGCTGGGCATACAGGTGAACTATGTCTGCAAGTCGGAAGACTGCAGGACCCTCGCCAGATCTGGTGGTCTCCACTAGATATGTGACTAGCTCTGAGAATGGCTGTGGGTGGGCATCCTCTTCGGGTGCACGTTCCTGTTCCAGTCTCTTGGTGGCTCTGAGGTACGTCCTCTCTCTATTGTACAGGTCTGTCAAGCATGCAAAATGGTATTTGAGCTCCTGTGCAATAGCATCTCCACCGCTGAGTATTGCAAGAAGTTTTCCGTCATTTAAAGTTTGGGCACATTCATTAAGTCTGTTATTGAGGTTCATCATCATAACTTGTCTGAGTTCAGAGGATGGGGCTTCTTTGTCACATATGAAACACGTTTGGCCTTCAAGGCTGGTTCTACGCAGCTTGGTCTGGCATTCTACTGGCTGAGCACTCTCTGCTCTTCTTTTTCTGGCTCTCTCCAGTTTCGTGTTGTTGAACATAAGGCGACAACTTTGGTGATACTGCGCCTTGTTCCTCCTCAGAGTTTCTTCAATGCGACCACCATCATCAAGTCTGGCTGGATCCAGAACAATAGGCATCTCATTAATTGTGTGAAAGAGGGGAATAGTAGTCACAATCATAGTGTAGCCATCATGTTCTTGTGGTTGTTGTGCACGTGGTGACTTGACCTCTTCACTCTTCTTCTTCTGGCAAAGACAACACTTGCTCCAGTCAGTCCGGAATTTAGACGGTCCTGGATCTGTATTTGCCATCTTGGTGAATACAGTATGATAATTATCTGTAACACAGATATAATAGATAACATATAATCACAGTATATAACAGATAATCACTGTATGATATAACACAGTATGTTATATGATAACAGATATAACAGATAATCACAGTATGATAATTATCTATATTCAGTGAATCAAGGCTGAGGGGTTATCCTTTTACCACCTTGATCACAATCATGCACAATAAGGTATGGGATACGACTAGGTTCGGGAATAAAAATATATGACCTACACCTAGCCTGATCGTTCATCCAGTATCATTTAAGTCCCGTGCGATCTGTACACCATCCAGGTAACTACATGCAAAGCAATGTAAAGCCCCGTTACCCTTGGCTCGGCTCTCCCGCGCTGGCACACCCTGTCAATTCAGGCGCGGCTAAACATCTATGTTAAACTACATGTAATCTACAGTAGCTAACTGATGCGGGGCTTATTAGACAGCATTTGGGACACTAAACTAATTATTTAGCTACACTAAACTAATTATTCAGCTGATACTGAACCCCATGCTGAGTTTCACAGCAGCGGTGCCACCAGTGTGCCCTGGCTGTGCGTTGACATCCGCTCTGTTGAGCTACTACTCTACACCTTCCGCTGCAAGTCTCTCAACGTCCCCCCCCCCCACCGCATCGTGTCATGTCCAGTTTGGAAGCCTTGTACAGGAAGATGCTACACATACTAAACCTCTAACACTACTACGATATACACTACCATGCATTTTAGCCGAGTCAGACGTAGCATGAACCTCTAATTTAGCAGAATAATAGGATTCCGGGACTGATATTATGGTACAAGGAAGCTAGTGAGTAAGTCCATGGTTCCAAATTCGGATTCTACATAGTGAAAAATGTATAATTTGACACCAAGATCATTCAAATAGGACAAGTCTTTGCGATTTTATTGCGAAATGCAATATTTCAATGGCGGCCATCTTGAAAAATGGCCGCCATCTTGAATTTTTAGGTGGCTAATGGGTTTTATCAAAAGAGCAATCCCCAAGGAGTATGTGTGCCAAATTTGGTGCTTGTTTCCGGAAATGAACGATTCTCCTGAAATTTGCAGTAATCTGTTCCACTACAATGCCTACACAAAAGACATTGCCCATAAGGCCCTTCATTGCGACGATGAAGCTCTTTGGGAGCACTTAGTGATTAACTCCTTCCGACATATTATGTTCCAGTAAGTCTACGGAGGCGGGAGCCCGGTATCATTGCCACTGCACCACACAACTGTCAAAACCACACTGCTGACCGTTAGAATTGTCGGAGAAACCTGGGGTTGCCACCAACCGACAGATCTTCATCTAACTTACCGGACTTACTGAGCTCCATATGACGTTAGGGCGTCATATAACTTATTCTAGAATTATGAAGATAAGTCCATATGACGCGGTAGCGTCATATGAGTTTTTGGTTCACCCTGTCATATGATGCGGTAGCGTCATATGAGTCTGAAAGAGTTAAGTCGCCAGTTCTGAAATTAACGCCAGCCAATTCTACTAAATCTAAAGCTAAATCTCATATTCTATTGAAAGAGTTAGTAAGTAGTGGAGATAGCAGTGACTCTAGCAAGGCAACCCCCCCCGGCCGCCATAAGAGGGGACGCTCACCTTCGCCGAGTGACCACTCTTGGTCCAGGTCAAGGTCCCCCCTCAGGCAGTCCAGACAGTCTTCGGTGGAGTCTTTGAGGTCCAACAACAGACGCAAGGATGACACGGCAGCAGCTAGCTACAGAAAATCAGAAAAGGGGCATAAGAGTTCCCGCAAGGTGGAGACGCAGTCGCGGCACCGGCTACCGCCGGAGTCGCGTCCACTTCCCTCCACCTCTACCTCCATTTTGTCTAACGTCCAATCTGGCAGCTCAGAGGTAAGGACGGAGGGGACTGAGTTGACTCCCAGGGAAGAGTCTAGGGAATCTTTAGGTGTACCTCAGGAAAGACATTTTGCTATGCCTAAATTAAACTTGAACTTCCAATCAGTAGGCCTCCTATAGTGTCACAACAAGTACTGGCTGAACAGTACCGTGGCTATACGACCTGCAGACACCCAGTCTTAGACAACTCCCAGGTGAGTCAAGTAATACCAGATTCACAAACTCCTTCTGATCAGGGTCGAAGTATTTGGAGACAATCTGAACCCTCAAATGTGGAAAACAGTGTTCGTTTTCAGAAAAGTGTTAGGGACAGTGACATAATTGAGCCCGTCCCCTCCTCAGTACCTGACCTAGTGTGGCCGGTGAATGGTCAAGACTCAGAACATAGGCAACAACCGCCGGAACTTATAGAAGTGCGGGATGAACCACAGGACATAGAACTGTCCTCAGCACAACCCAGGCATACTGAGGAAGGGTCTGAGATAGGTTCAGAATCTTCCAAAGAATCACTTAGTAAATGTATAACTACTGATGATTTAGACTATATTCTTCATTAGGTTATGCGTCAATACAATGTGCCTAAAACTCAGGATCCTACCACCACTACACCGGGAGCATCCCCGATAGGGTCACTTGTGCGGCCTCTGGAACGTTCCAGGGTTGTACCATCTAATATGTCTCTCCCCCAATTTAACGTAATCCCGGCAAACACTACGGCAAGCGGCATGACAGTGCCCGCCTCATTAACAACAACCAATGTCTGTGTTATAACGGATGTTACTCCTCCACCTCTTGACAAAATTCCCCACAGAAAAGGCCCTATGACTTTTCTGTATGGCCCCGACTGCTCGTGGATCCCAGTGATAGCAAAAAACCCGAGCGTAGCACAGACTACCGTATCGGGGGAGATCCCTGTTCCTAGTGAGTGGGTTATAGAGGTTAGTAAGAGTAAGAAGCTTAGGGCCAAAGATGCACAAGGGCAAGTTTTGGATGTAACTATCAAAGCTATTCCTAATGTTTATGCACCAGAATTTTTGTTGTATTCTGCTACTCCGGCATTACCTCCCGCCTCCTCTGCACGACTTTTTGCGGATTGGACAAAGTCTGACGGCGTGAACGATATTAAATCGCTTAATACGCTAACACCGGAGTTGGATACAACTCCAGTTCTAGATCAGTCTCACAATCCAGTTCTGCAAGTGGGGCAGGTATGTCTAGGCCCGTGGGTGGACTGGGAGGCGGAAGCTCAACAGTTTGCAGCTACTATCACATCAAAATCCTCCCACCAAATACCTCAGGATAACCACAATTGGTTTTCAATGCCGATCAATAAAGCCGGAGGGGTGTCCCCTGCTCTTTTGAATTTCCTGTCGGCTCCCAAATTGTCTCTCTATGACTTACAGGGACCCTTTTCAACCCCTCCTCCAGCGCACTTAGCCAGAGACTTTAAATTGCGAAACAAAGCATTTAGACTATTTTCACAATTCATTCTGAGCCACCAAATAGCCCAGTCCCTCACGAGGACCATAGCCGCTATTTCTGACCAAAATGTAAGGAAGGCCACCGATCTATCAAGGCGGCTTCTCTTACAGAACTCCATCCAGTACTTGGGTGACATCCGAATAGCCTTGTTGGAGGCTGTTCGTGCACGCCAAGACTTAAGAGTATATATGGTTAAGAAGTTACCGGACGACATTGGTCGCCGGGTAACCCTCTCCCCTGTATTAACTGCTTCTCTGCTAAATCTAGAAACGTGGAAGGCAGTTTATAATATGGTTGATAGCTTGCAACCGAGTACCTAGGAAGGAGAACTTTAAGAAACCATACTCCAAACCCAAAAGTGGAGGTAAGTCACAACACTCTGGTGCTAAGCAGCCCTTTCAGGGAACCATGCCTCCTTCGGTGCAGGGAGGTACTCAGCACAAGCCTAAACAGGGAAAATATTCAGAAAATTGTCATAATATGAATAAGTCACAACATAAGTCAGGTCAGGGAGCGATGCCAGCCAAAACCAGCCAACCGTCTACCCCTACTCCACCACCAACAAAAAACTAGTTTGTCAAACTCTTTCTCTCCCGGGGCCTATAGAAGGCGAGTTGGATTCGAGGGTAGTTCCGCCGGACAAGCCCAGTCAAGTAACTGGGTCATTTCGGGCGTGTCACCGGGCCTGGCCCCGGCGAACTTCAGCACGGACAGTGGTACGCAAGGGCTTCACCTGGCGGTGGCTCCGGCGACCTCGTTTACGTCAGACTCGAGAAGTCAATCATGTTTTTTTAGAGGTGGAGTCACTAGTCCAGGAAATGATCACCAAGCATGTCATTGTCCTGGTCGACCCAACTTGCCCTGTATTCACGTCAAGACTGTTTCTCGTGCCAAAGAGGGACAGTGTTCAAATGCGACCATTAGTAGATCTCTCGTGCTTGAACACCCACATTCACAATTCACCCTTCAGGATGCTCACTGTGAACCACATCAGGCTAGCACTTCCACCACAAGGATGGATGTGTTCATTAGACCTGACAGACGCCTATTGGCATGTCCCCATCAACAAAAGGTTCCAAAAATTCCTCGCCTTGAGGATCAGGCGAGACATGTCTTTCAAAAAATGCCATTCGGGTTGAACCTGGCACCGAGAATATTCACAAAACTAGTTCGGCAGGCCCTCATACCAATGTTAAATCAGGGGATGAATGTGTTGTGGTACCTAGACGATTGGCTGGTAGTGGTGGAGTCAGAGAGTTTATGCAAAATCCATGTCAGACAAATTTTCAATTATGTACAAGCCCTAGGGTTCAAGGTCAACTTGGCAAAGTCACATCTTGTTCCCACATGGGCAATTCAGTGGATTGGGCTGGTCTGGGACACAGCCAATCTTACTCTCAGTCAGAGTGTGGACAACCGCAACAGATTTCGAAAGAAATTGTTTGTGTGTCTCCACAGTCTGAACACGACGAGGAGATACTGGGAGTCTCTGGTCGGGTCTCTCAACTGGATTCAATTAACGGTAAAGTTGGGCCGGTTGAAAGTGAAGAGACTAATCTTGGAAGTGTTACGATCGGGTCTCGTATAAATCAGTGGCTCTTATACATTGGACTAGACTGGCATAAATGCAACAACGGAAACGCTAGATCCAACCCCTGATATATAATCCCGTCGAACAAAGAACACATATACCCTCCAGAGTTATATCTGCGATAGCGGGGTATCTTAACTCTCAGTATCTATGTGCTTCTACTAGAGGCTGATGTTCTTTGAAACAGCCTATTACCTATAACATATGGTTGCTTAGTTATGGTACACAAGGAAAAGATAGTTAACTTAATTAAATCACAAGAGTGATCTAATGCAAACAAGAAGAAGGTTTACTTAACGTTACTTTAATCAATAATATCTGTCACTCCTTTATGAAAGAAAGTGTTGTAAAGTCCTCAAGCACCGAACAAGGAATCTTCTGAATAATGTCGGATGCTACTAAGAAGAACGTATCGGAAATGGAACCACAAAATAGCAGGAGGCAGGACAATGCATGTGTAGGCTAAATACACAAAAAGGCTGGATCTATAATGTTATTGGACACAAGAATATTATAAGCGGTGCAACAGTAATAATGCTCGCCACGAAAAAGTAGTACTCCTATTAACAAAACCGGTCTATGCTGGTTGTGTCTCTCTACAGCAACCTAGACCTCAAAATGCTTGTGTAGAAATAATGGGTATGCATAAAAGAGTATATGATCTAATCCAGCTAATGTCTACCCGGGTTAATAAAGTCTAGCTGGGATGCGCAAAGGTACAGAATTCTGGTGGAGCAAGGCAGCTCTTAGCCTAGTGTGGACCTTGGGTCTGTGCGGCCTGATTACGTTAATATGAAGGGGTGCTCTCTTGAGGATTCTCGATCACAAGTATCGAGTATCCTCCTGGCGACCCTCAAAAGTAAAAGCAAATAGAGTTAGAACAGTGTTAGGTGGAGGATTACGCAAGCAGCCCTCACACACTACACAGTCTAAACTCCAAGGTACACAGACAAAAGATCCACCCAGGTAACCCACAGAATCCGTAGTGTCGTGCAGCTCAAAAGTAGCCTACACACAGTGAAAACACCAACAGCAAGGTACCTGATCCCTAGTCTAGCATTATTTAACCCTGTAGAAACATTAGTGATTGATGGAGACAGTCCGAGCAATACAATCTCCCAAAAAGACAATGACTATCTTCAACCTCAGCCTAGTACATAAGAAATGTGAGATCCAGCATATAATACAGTCTGGCCACCAATTCAAGGTGTGGATGCAGGGAACCAGAGGGGGATTGATATTAATAAAAGGTGAGGAAGTAGTGGAAATGATAGAGGCAGTAGGAGAGAAAGGTTCTAAGACAAGAGTGTGGAACAGTTCATGGGAGATGCTTAGAGTATGCTGTCTGGGACGGATCTGACAAGGATATTCCCAGGGACCGCATGGCTGGAGTCCCAGTTTGCAGGAATGGCACGAGGGCTCGCGACAGTCGCCCAGTAAGCAGCCGCCTAGTAGGCAG
This sequence comes from Paralithodes platypus, assembly GCA_032716605.1. Lineage (NCBI taxonomy): Eukaryota > Metazoa > Arthropoda > Malacostraca > Decapoda > Lithodidae > Paralithodes > Paralithodes platypus. The sequence continues at coordinate 6,478,394 of CM064499.1, read as the reverse complement.
TGTTAGGCAGGAGGCAACAAATCCCGCGAGGCCTAAGTAAGGGGGCCAGCCTCGCGCCACACTCACCACCAAGTCACACCACCTGGTCTCTCTCTCTCTCTCTCTCTCCCGCTCGCCTTCCCATCATTCAACTACTTAACACAATACTTCCAATTGACTAAATAAAATAGAAAGGATTGTGACAGACGAAAATAAAGAACAGTTCTGAACTGTCTGCAACACAAGCTTTCTCGAGAAGGAAAGTACACAATGATAGGTAGACTGTAGCTATATTCTCTGCCCTGGCGAGTCCTAGCGAGTAAGCCACGCGGTTCTGGGGGAAGCGGTGAGCGTCACACCCCACCCAAGATTTTTAAGAGGCTCCAACTATGAGGTCTAAATCTGACACGCAGAACCCATACAAAATTCGCCACTCCTAGCCACCCAGCGACAATGAAATGTAAAGCACAGTTCTCTTCAAAATAACACATTATAAAAATGAACAACCCTTCCCAACACAATAGATTAAATTACATAGTTATGCTCATAAGAGCGAGCTTCACTAGCCCAACCTTCTGAGAGGAGTACAACTCAGAATTTCTGCTATAACATACTTAAAAAAAATGTAACTATCAAAGAAAGAGTTTTTATAGGATTTTTATATTTTTAATATGTTTATGGCGGCTGCACTACAGGGGCAAGCCTAGTTTTTTCTTCTATACCAACACAGCAACTCCTACTTTACGACCCAATACGCTGGGCTACACACGCGAGCCAACAAGCACCAGACGTAAACATACTAATCAAACCAAAGTAGGAGGCTACCCTTGTGATGATCTACCCCAGGACTTCCACCCTCGATAAGCAATCTGCAATCACATTCTCAGAACCGGCAATATGGCGTATGTCTAGGTTGTATTCCTGCAACATTAATGACCACCTGGTCAGCCTCATATTCCGGTTATGGAATTGATTCAGGAACTTGAGGGGGTGATGGTCGGTGTAGATCACCACAACTGGTCCATAGGCTGGAACATACACCTCAAAGTGCCTGAGCGCTAGCACAATCGCCAGCAGTTCCTTCTCAACTACTGAATAGTTCTTCTGCGCCGAGTTGAACTTTTTTGAGAAGAAACTGACTGGGTGCTCCAGCCTATCTTCGTCTGATTGCATCAGAACGGCACCAGCCCCCACACCACTGGCATCAGTTGCCAGCTGGAATGGTCGGCTAAAGTTCGGGGCCCTGAGGATTGGGTGAGTACACAACAGGTGTTTTACTAGCAAAAAATCCCTCTCACACTCAGGCGCCCACTTAAACTTTCTATCTTTGGCCAATAGGTCCGTCAGAGGAGCCAGCACAGTAGAATAGCCCTTTATAAAGCGGCGGTAGTAACCAATCATGCCCAAAAACCTCATGATCTGCTTCTTGGTGGACAGCCTGGGGAAGTGGTTAATAGCCAATATCTTGTTCTGTGGGGGCTCACCTGGCCCAAACCCACCATGAACCCCAGATACTGCACGGTAGCCCGCACAAAATCACACTTTCCCAGGTTGACCACCAAGTTTGCCTCGCTTAATTTCTTAAATAGGGATTCTACATGTTCACAGTGGCTCTTGAAATCGTCATCGTAGATAATGACGTCGTCCAGGTACACGGTACAGTTCGGAATGTCAGCCACTAACTCGTTCATCAAGCTTTGGAAGGTCGCTGGTGCGTTCTTTAGACCGTACGGCATGACATTACAACGATATGTAGCACCATCCACCACAAAACCACACACCTCTTTCGCCCGTTTGCGAATATCCGAGGGAGCTAGCCTGTCTAAGTGTTTGCGAAAAAACTCATGCCCTCCCCCAACATCGAACTTTGCATCCCGTTCCTCTCTCCGTGTATACCGTTGCTGCCTCTGAGTCTCTTTAAGCCCTGCCTCTACACTCTCAGTGACAGGTGGTGGTGCTTCTCCAGACTCTAATAACGGTGCTAATACTGAGTCCCCGAGAAGCGCTGCTGGTACTAGACTCTCCACCGTATCAGCTTTCAGCACCTTCTCGTGACCGTTCCTCCGCTTATTTGAAGACTGTTGGTTAGGCTGTGACTCCCTGGATGCGAGAGATCTGGTTACAACACACGCCATTGGTTGCACCTGACACTTCTCAACCCACTCCTGTTCCTCCCTACTCACGTCAGCCGGCTCCTCGGCAATGACTAAGGGTGAAACCTTAGAAGCAGGTACCGTAAAGTCATTGCCGAGAAGGAGGTCGACGCCCCCAACAGGCAATTTCTCCACGATTCCCACATCCAGTTCGCGAGTCACACCGTCAACTTCAAGCTCCATTCTAACAAGCGGGTATGACCTAGTTGCATTAACTCCCTGCACCACAACTACCCGTGCCGCGTTTATGGGTCTACCAGTGAAATTCTTCAAGAGTGTCTGAGAGGCACCTATGTCACGCAAAAGCTGTACCCCGTGCTTCTTGCCCCCCAACTTCACGCAGCCATGCCCTCTATGGTCGCAAAAGGCATCGCGGACAGGGTTCGAGTCTTCCGGATCCTTCTTCACTGGCGGTGCTCCATCCTCTGATCTTATGCCTCCAGCAAACACAGAAGACTTCTGGAACACCCCAATGCTGCGAGCCAATGACACAGCCGCCGTGGGAGGTCTGCTCGGACAAGCTTTTGCCATGTGCCCCTCTTTGTGACAGTGATAACACTCAAATTTCCCCTTGGACTTATACTGAGGTGTAAAAGTCCCCTTACCCTTCTTAAACGGGGCGGTGCTAGGTTTGTGATCAGTCTTGGTGTCATTGCTTTTAAATTTATGTGTGTCCATATTCCGGGGAGGGGGAGGGTAACGCTCCTTAACACCTACATCGTTTCTCTGTGCAGAGCCGCACCCCCGAATTAGTGACAACCGACGATCAGCCATCTCTGCTGCTTCTACGAGAGTTCTTGGGTTCTTCTCTTTAACCCTTAATTAGCGGCGAGCAACATAAGTCGAGTTAAATAAAGCTGGACTATGTGGCGGCGCTCGACATAACTCGAGTGGCAATTTCAGCACGTAATGTGGCTGAGAGAGAGAGACAAGTGGTGGCAGGAGACTAGCGAGCGTATGACTGCTCCAGACCACCGCGGCGAACCTACTGACACAAATCTCAGCTCCCTCCTCCCTCTCTCACTCGCTACATACTCAATTATGTACTGAAAGTACCGAATTACCTGCTTTTTGCACTCGCGTTGCACGGTTATTGCAAGAAAACTATCCATCATACAAGGATCGTTATGGTGTCATTCGAAAGCTCTGTTTATGCCCTTTCAGGGATAGGTACTTGTTTTACGTTCTGGGTCTTATTTAGGCATGAAAATGATCACGTAAACAGCCCTATTTTGGCTAAAAACACCCCGCTGTGCGGTACACATAAATAAACCGCATAGGCCGCTCGTAAGGTGTTAAGGTTTAAAGTTAAGTCGCCGCCCGTACACTTATAAAACTGCTCTAGAAGCATCAACTGTTTCATCTCATCAAACGTAGTTGTCTTCTCTGATCTGAGCCAGTTTCCCATAGCGTCGGACAGGTCCCGGGCGTGCTCCAAGAAGGTACTGTCTCGCCCCTTAGTCACACCCCGGAACTTTAACCTATATGTCTCGGGTTGTAGCTCATATGCCCGCAGGACAGCCTCCTTGAGCTCCTCATAAACAACGCAGGACTCCAAATGCAGTGCATCGTAAGCCTTGAGCCCCTTACCTACGAGTCTAGAGGACACAAGGGCCGCCCTGTTAACTTCAGGCCACTGATGCTCCCGGCACTTCTTCTCAAATCTATTGAAAAACTCTGTGACACCAGACTCGTCAAATACAGGGACCAGTTTGAGAAGGTGCGACAGAGACTGATCATGCGCACGGTTTCCAGTACCGAGTCGCTGTCCCGTCATCTCAACACGAGACTTCTCTAAATCTATGTCGGCACGGTATCTTGTAGATTCTAGTTCAGTCCTAAGCTCAGCTTCCCTCGTCTGTTGCTGCATCCTAGCCAGCTCTTTTCTCTCTTCTATCTTAGCTAGCTCTTTCTCTTCCATCTATCTTAGCTAGCTCGAGCTGAAAGAGCATCTCCGGGGTCAAACCTTGAGGAGGAGGAGGAGATGCAATGATGTTAGAAATACCCGGTGATCCCCCCAGGGGCAAACCACCCTGCCAGTCACTACCCCCCTGCGGAAGCGTGCTCAGGGTCGGTACTCCAATAGGAGGATTGGGAGTCGAGTGAAGGGGAGGCTCGGCCAAAGGGCTCTGAGCACTCACCCTACCTCGTACGCCAGTCACCCCACCCAGCACACACGTCATCAGGTCATCCTTGGTCATGCCACTAGTACATACATGACCGATAGCTGCGGCTAAGCACTGGAGACCGTACCGATTCATACCCACCAACCGGTCGGAAGTAACAGGCCATTGTAAAAAATTCCTTGCATCCTCCTCACTGTTCACCAAGTTAACAACCTGCCCATGCTGCTGCTCCTCAGCTTCTACATCACGTACTGTGTCCTCATCCTGCACTGATCCGCTATAAGACATGATGCTCACTGAAGATTTTTCACTTTGATACACAAAAAGAAGTACCCCAAACTCTTATACCACAATATTCACAATAAAAAATTCTCGGAGACCGCTTAAGTGCTATATTACTTTGCTAAAAAAATAATTCTTGCATGTCCTCAAAAAATATTCCACAAAATCAACAAAATTGTTCACTGCCTAAACTGTGAGAAAAATCTGCACAATAACCTGCAATTATATGTCAGTTCACCAAATCCTGAGCTAGGTTGCCATTTGTTACGATCGGGTCTCGTATAAATCAGTGGCTCTTATACATTGGACTAGACTGGCATAAATGCAACAACGGAAACGCTAGATCCAACCCCTGATATATAATCCCGTCGAACAAAGAACACATATACCCTCCAGAGTTATATCTGCGATAGCGGGGTATCTTAACTCTCAGTATCTATGTGCTTCTACTATAGGCTGATGTTCTCTGAAACAGCCTATTACCTATAACATATGGTTGCTTAGTTATGGTACACAAGGAAAAGATAGTTAACTTAATTAAATCACAAGAGTGATCTAATGCAAACAAGAAGAAGGATTACTTAACGTTACTTTAATCAATAATATCTGTCACTCCTTTATGAAAGAAAGTGTTGTAAAGTCCTCAAGCACCGAACAAGGAATCTTCTGAATAATGTCGGATGCTACTAAGAAGAACGTATCGGAAATGGAACCACAAAATAGCAGGAGGCAGGACAATGCACGTGTAGGCTAAATACACAAAAAGGCTGGACCTATAATGTTATTGGACACAAGAATATTATAAGAGGTGCAACAGTAATAATGCTCGCCACGAAAAAGTAGTACTCCTATTAACAAAACCGGTGCACAAGTGGATCTATTCGCGTCCGAGGAGAACCACAGACTCCCTCTCTACCTAACCCGCCGGGAAAGGACCTCGGTGGGAGGTCCAGACGCATTACTGGAGGGTTGGAACAGGTGGAGTTCCATCTATCTTTTTCCGCCTCCAGACGCCTCACTCATGTGTCAAGTAGTTCACAAACTACGGGGTTACCGGGGCATAGTCTCGATGATCGCGCCTATATGGCCGGCTCAGGTGTGGTACCACCAGTTGAAAACGTGGTGCGAGAACCCGGTGTCGCTCCCGGTCTCGTACTTCTACTTGGAGACAATTGGAAACCTAGAGACTTCGCTGACTTTTGCCTTCTGGACATTCAAAATGCCAAATGGTTAACTCCGTATGGAGAGAGCGTTACCAATACATTTCTTAATCAGTATACTATGTCCACCAGGAGACAATACCAATCACATTGGAAAACATTTACAACCTGGATAGTAGAAACGGTGCAAACAGATGCATCAGTAGCTTTGGTTTTTATGTACTTAGACTATTTGTTTGAACATCAACGCCTTTCTGTAGTTACGCTGAAGAACCATCTCCCTGCCATCAGAACTCCCTTTTACGACCTTACAGGGCTATCCATACCACAGGCGGAGGAGAAAGGGTTAATGAGGGCATGTTTCAAGCTCCGCCCACATCCCCGTCAGCTCATGCCTACCTGGTCACTGGACAAAGCTTTGACTTTACTTCATTCGCGCAAGTACAACCTCGCGCCGGATTTTGACTCATTATTAAAGAAGACTGTGTTCCTTATGGCTTTGGCGACAGGAAACAGAGTATCTGAGCTGGCGGCGATGAGCAACGAACCTAATTGCCTTAGATTTGGGAGACTTAATGAACATTTACAAATTGCTCCATCTCCCACTTTCATAGCTAAGAACGAGCATAGTGATCATGTGTTCTCTGAATTTACGATTCCGGCTCTCAAACGCGGGCACACACATCATGTTTTATGTCCGGTGCAAGCTTTAATCAAGTTTATGAGGGTATCGCAGCCCCAACAACAGGGAGCCTTATGGGTCAACAGTACAGGTATTCGCGTCACGAGAAGAAAATTGGCTTCCTTGCTCGTAGATGTAATTCAGGAAAGAAATCGTGGTGTAGTGGGCGGAGCCCATGACATTAGAAAATGGGCTGTCTCATTAAGGTTTCTACATAATTATTCAATAAATGGTATACCAAACACTAAATTATGTGCATCCAATCATACTTTCTTGATGCGGTACCTGTCGGTGGCTTTGGATAAACAAAAACTGAACTGTGTGGCCTTACGTCAGCGGGTCTAGTTGGTCATTGTGCTACTAAGTTAAGTTTAATCTTAATGGTAAAAAGAAGGAAGGGGGGGGGTGCTGGAGAGCTTAAGACTTCTAGACCCTCCGCCGGACTATGTGATAAGGTCACAAGCTGTGATACTTGAAAAGTCGAGCTGGTTATACAGCTCAAAATTTTATTTTTATGAAAATATCTATCATAGTTGCAACTATAAGATAAGTGAGATTGTACAAACTATATAACATGTACAAATTTACGTTACGGACATAAAATGTACTAATATGATTTATTGTGCCTTTGGACAGGAATAAATGAATGTTCCTGGAAAACAAATTTTATTAAATCTCAATGTGATATTCTTAACAGATGTACAGTAGCCCAACTAAATTTTGCGACAAAATTAGGTATGTGGCACCTGTCTAGTTTGCACTCCCGTCCCAAGCCTGTGTGGTCGTGTCTAGCAGAGACCTGTGGTGTCTAGGAAGGCGCCACCACCTGCGACACCACAGCCAGGGCACACAGACACAGTACACGCACATGCTGGGAGCTACATATGACAATATTGCTATTATTATTTATTGTATCATATTAGAAGGCTCGCTCTCTCTCTCTCTCTGTCTCTGTCTTTCTCTCTCTGAGGTTAATATCAATCGACGCTACACTATTTTGTAGATTAATTAGCACACACAAACACACACACACAGAAACGGAAGGCAAAGTTCAGTGTTATAAACCCACATTCTACGCTGATTTCCCTGATAAAACAATGAGGTGTAAATAATTGTGTTCATTATCTAATTAACACTCTTTAGATAATACAGGTATGTTATAATATGCATCATCTTGCAGTGCTGGGTTATACGAGTAGTTCTATTTGCAACATCTGCATCAGGTAAAATTATTAATGATAAGAACGTGTATTAATATACAGCTAAAGTTCTTACTGTTTCTATGAAATACTATTAGAATATGGAAAATTTTCGTTACCGTATCATGATTTTAGAATTTAACTTCGATGAAATTCTGTCTACTATGGAAATATATGGAAGTATAACTAAACATTATTTAGTTTACCGGGTATATAATTTAAGTTATATTTTACAGAATCACACACACACACACACACACACACACACACACACACACACACACACACACACACAGTGGTCCGTAGCATATTGGTTAGCACACTTGGTTCACAGCCAAAAGGACACAGGTTTCCCAGGCGGGAAAGTAACATTTTGGCAATTCTTCTTACACAATGCGCCTCTCTAGACCTAGCAGTATAAATAAGCCTCTGGAATAAGAGGCCACTTACAACGTTTGTTTTAGTGTTGGTGGTCTATTACTACCTGGACGGGTACCTACAGGTTAACCAAACACTCAAAATCCAGATATTAGTAGGGTCATTTGCTTGGAATCCTTGACCATTTTGTTCCTACCTTTTTCTCTCGATGGATTTGACAACCTGAACCATTTTAAAGGAAAATTAGCTCCTATGCCCCTCTGAAAAATGACGGCTAACTCTGCTAGAGCCCAATATTCAAAATGGCTGCCAACGCCATCTTGAAAAACATGAAATGTAATATCTCTGGCATCAGATGAGCTACAAGGACGAATGAGGTGTCCTTTTTCACTAATTCTGGCATTACAAATCCACTGGAATGGTTATTGTATTGTATTGTATTGTATTGTATTGTTATTGTATTGTATTATACTAATTGTACATACTAATCTGCCACTTCACTGTCACTGCATGATTCACTGTATGAGCCACTATCAAAATCACTGTCCTCACTTTCGCTGCTATCATCACTGTTGTTCTCTGCCTGCGGTGTATATCTAATATTACTTTTTTACTGTTTCAGATGGATCGCATGCCCATCTGATGAAAATCGCCGACTTGTGAAGTGACCGAAATAATGGATAATAGAAGAGAGAGTGAAGTGTTACCAGACAAGACATTAAATGAAAACGAGTGCATTTTACTCTGTGGTAAGCGATGTACCGCAGATGATCGTTTGGAAAACATTACACCTGAGAAGTGGGAATCCATCAGGGAAAAGTCTTTACAATGGAAAGAACTTGATAAGCTTCAACATATACATGAAAATGTGGATTGGGAGAAGGGACCAAAGGGTCACCACATGCATAGCACTTGTTACGCATCATTATCCAGCAAGCGCAAGCTCTCTCAAGCCGAAAAACGCAAACACAAATCCGAGGAACGTCTTGAAAGAGATGAAGCATCAGATCAACAAGACCCTTCCCCAGAGGCCAGTGCACCTAAAAGGCTCCACTCCAGTATGGGTGTCCTTCACGATAAGACTCTATGTGTGTGGTGCATGAAAGGGGCATACAAGAGTAGTGATCGTGATAAGCAGATTTTACTCCTATCAACAGTAGATGCCTGAACTAAATTCAAGTGACATACTGTCCGTCTGGAAGATGAGGTCATGAGATTGAGACTTGACACTCTGATTGCATCCATCCCAGATAGTCAAACAGCATTTGGGTTGGAAATCCGCTACCATCGTGCGTGCTGGTTGTTACGACCGGGACTCGTATAAAACAAGGGCTCTTAATCATTGGACTAGAAAGGCACACAGCCACAACGGTAACACTAGATCCAACCCTCGAACTTATAATGCCGGCGCACAAAAACACCTATACCCTCCAGAGTTAAATATGCGATAGCGGGGTATCCTCTAACTCGGTATAAATGCACTACTACTACAGGCTGATGATCTCTGATACAGCCTGATCACAATAACATACAATTACATTAATAATGTATACAAGGAAAAAGATAGAGAGCTTAATTAAATCACTGGAATGATTTAATGCAAACAAGAAGAAGGTATAATTAAAGTTACGCTAAACAATAATAAACTGTCACTCCTATATTAAAGAATGTGAATGAAAGTCCTAAAGCATCGAACAGGAATCTTCTAAAGAAAGTCTGATGCTGCTTAAGATGATCGAATCGGATTTTGAACTGTTATATAAAGCAGGAACAAGATATCACAAGTGTATGGACATACAGTGTTAACTGGCACGGGAATAACGATAAATGCGCAATAGTATTATCTTCAACAACAAAAGAAGTACTTCCTCAGGCAACGCAAAAGCCTGCTCAGGTTGTGTAACTCAACAACAACCAAGGCTTACAATCAACGTGAATAAAAATGCTGCATACATAACATAAGAGTTTATAATCCTAATCGGGTGTCTGCTAGGCGAATAAAGTCTAGCTGGGATGTCGTAGGCTAGGAAACAATGGCTGAGCAAGCGGCTCGTAGCCTAGCGAGGTCCTTAAGACTGTACGGCCAAATTACGTTAAATGACGGGGTGCTCTCTTGAGAGATCCAGATCGCTAGTATCTGGTTCTCTCCTGGCGACCCTCTTCAAGCCAAAGCAAAACGAGTTAGCACAGTGTTGGGTGGCAGAGGCAAAAGCCCTCACTCGCAACACAGTGCTAAACTCACAAGGTACACAGTCAGAAAGACAACCTAGGCTTCCCACGTATCCGTTGCGATTGTACAAGTTCAACAAAACCTGGTACACATCGGAAATCACAACATCAATAGCCTCACCCCACCCTAGCATTAAATAGCCCAGCAGACAACCAAGAAATAGGTAGGGAGACACCGCGAGTGTGTCGAACCTCTACAGACAAAATGTTAACCCCTCCAAAATGTCTAACTAAGCATGAAATATCTGAGAGCTTCAGCATATAATACGATGGCCGATATATGAAATCGTGCATTACCAAAGGGGAGTTATGATGTTAAATAGATTGGAAGAATGAGAGGTAAGAAGTTGAGAGAGAGAGAAAGTGTTCTATAGGTAGAAGTCGGGGACAGGTGGCAAGGGAGGTGTGAAGGGTATGCTGGTCAGGCAAGCTCTGAGCAAGGAAGGCACAAAGGCAGCAGGGAGTGCGGGGGGACTAACTCCTGCCGCGGCAGGAGGGCGGCAAGGCGGCCAGCCACTCAGAGGGCGCGGCCGTGGCATGACGTCACCAAGACAACACGTAACACTACACATACTACCCTCTGCCTCCTGCACTTACTCACTCACACTCTCTATCTGTATCATTCAGTCTTATACATTAAACTTATAACTGATGATATAAAATATAATGCATTGTCACAGACGAAAATAAAGACCACTTCTATACTGCCTGTGACATGACGATTCACAAGAAAGAAAGTATAATATTCTCTGATAACTGTAGCCCATTTCACTGCCCTGGCGAGCGCTAGTGGCTACCGGGAGGCGATTCTACCAACTCTGGCAGGCGTCACACCCCGCCCAAGATATAGGACGCTCAACATCAGGCGAGCACAATATCTGACAAGGCAGAATGCCGACAAGACCCGTCACACATAGCCACTCCACCAGAAATGAAATGCACAGCTCAAGTCTTACATAAAAACACATATCAACATAAAGAAAATGTTATAACCCCTCCCAAACATAATAGTATAATTTAGCCTACTATGCTCCCAGAGTGAGCTTCACAGAACCCAGCCTCCTAAGTGAAAGACAGGTTCAACTTAGGACATTAGCTATAATTGGCAACTTACAATTAACTATAAAAAAGAAAGAGTTTTTATGTGATTTTTTTATTTAATTTTAATGTTGTTTTTGGCGGCTGCTCTACAGGGGCAAGCCTAGTTTTTTCTCCACTCTCAACACACACTGACTGAACGGCGAGGGTTCTCCTGCAAACAAACCCTCCTGTGACAAACAATCAGCCAAAACATTATCAGTGCCCTTAGCATGCCACACATCCAACTTGTGTTCCGGCAGCACAACAACACCTGGCACTGATAAACTGCCCAGTTCATCACAAGACTGTCACTTCTCTTCGCTCTTTCTGGCAAAGGGGCCTGCCAATAACCTTTCACTAGTTCTACCCTCGTGGTGAGCAAGGCAGCCCCGATGCGGTCTATGGTATCGTCAACTCTAGGTAATGGATAGGCGTCTGTCAGGGATAATGCTTCCACACTCTTGCAATCACCATACACACGGATCTTGCCACTCAACTCAGGTTGCAAACTCACTGGCAACGACCACTCACGATATTCCTTATCCCTCAGACCCTTCGTCAACACGTAATCCAGCTCTGCTTGCACCACAGGCTGTCGAGCAGGATTTATACGGTAGGGAGCCAATTTGAACCTTGCACTGTCTCCAGCCTCCGTGTCGGATTCTACCCCGTACATCAGGCCTGGAGAATGAACAAAACATGCGGATGTACGGCCATAGCCTAGTACACAACTGCCTTGCACTGTCTCCAGCCTCCATGTCGGATTCTACCCCATACATCAGGCCTGGAGAATAAGCAAACATGCGGATGTACTGCCATAGCCTAGTAAACAACTGCCTGGCACTGTCTCCAGCCTCCATGTCGGATTCTACCCCGTACATCAGGCCTGGAGAATGAACAAACATGCGAATGTACTGCCATAGCCTAGTAAACAACTTATCTCGCAGAACAACATGCCTAGTGCCCTCCCACAACCCAGCCGAGACCGCAGCTTCTAACCTGTAGTCTCCCTCCTTCTCCACCTTCGTCCCTAGAACAGCCAGGTCATGAGAGGGACAATCAGTACCACCTGTGCAGTCACTCCCATAGTTCATTATTGCTAAGGCTTCCCCGCCGATACCGTACATGCGCACCCCCGCATGCCTTACGACTACATCTGCCTGCGCAGCATCACCGCTTTTAGCGACATGGCCAGATACAGTCGGTCTATGGTAGGGCTGTTGCATTCGACTAGAGTAGCATTGGGAGGCTATGCGACGACCGGGCACATCCACTCCACAGCCAACCTCACCAATCTGCTCAATGTCCTCCTTCTGACCACCACCCTTGGCAGCCATGGGTCGACCCTGACCTGACAACCATGTCCAAGCCTCGTCGCCCACCTTGAACCACCGAAACAACGAGGCTAACGGTCTACCAACATTCAAGTGACCTGCCCGCGGAACATCTTGCACCGCCTGAGTTATGAGGCTCGGGTGCTCGGCACGACCAGTGGGGTATGAACCGAGCTGGTACTGGAGCGCTGCACACTGCTGCTCAGGCAGGTGCTCTAGCGCTTCCACAGCCACCAGACTCGTGTCCCCCGCCGAGACATGACACTCCCTACTCTCCTCCACCTGTGCCCTACTGCACCCCTCTCCTTCTCCACCTTGGCCGCTGCAGACCAACGCAGGGACAGTAGGCTGCTTAGGTGGTTGCCTCACAAACTCCTCCAACAGGTTCACATGACATGTTTCCCCATCCTCGTGTTTGATAGCCCCGTTCCCACAACTCTCCTCCACCTGGGAACTACTAAGTCGCGGAGTGCCATCATGCCCAACCATGTCACTAGGGGTAACAGGTTCTGGGGCCACTCCGGAGCTCACCTCTGAGCCAAGTACTAAGCCGCTAAGGAGAGCCGCTGAAGCAAAACTTACAAAACTCCCAACTTTAGCTTGCTCCTTCCGACCGTTCCTCCGCTGGTCTGAAGACTGAGGAATAGGCTGTGACACTTTCGATGCAAGAGGTCTTGAAACAACGCACGCCATAGGTTGTACTTGACACTTCTCTACCCACTCCTGTTCCTCCCTACTCACGTCGGCCGGCTTCTCGGCAACGACTAAGGGGGAAACCTCAGAAGTAGGCACCGCAAAGTCGTTGCCGAGAAGGAGGTCGACGCCCCCAACAGGCAAGTTCTCCACAATTCCAACATCCAACTCTCGTGTCACACCTTCTACCTCCAGTTCCATCCTGACCAATGGGTATGACCTGGTAGCATTGATACCTTGCACCACAACCATCAGTGCCGCGTTTATTGGTCTACCAGTAAAGTTCTTCATCAAAGTCTGAGAGGCACCCGTGTCTCGCAACAGCTCAACTCCATGCTTCTTACCAGCCCACTTCACGCAGCCACGCCCTCGATGGTTGCAAAAGACATCGCGGACAGGGTTCGAGCCTTCCGGATTCTTCTCCACTGGCGGTGTCCCAGCCTATGACGTTAAACTCAGACGACTTCGGGGACACCCCAATGTTGCGAGCCAAAGACACAACTGGATTAGGTAGCTTGCTTAGACAGGCTCTTGCAAAATGCCCCTTCTCATGACAATGAAAACACTCTAATTCCCCCTTGGGCTTCCCTTGAGGTGGGGAAGGGCCCGGACCCTTCTTAAACGGGACGGTATTAGGTTTATGGTCAGACTTAATATCATTGCTCTTGTTGTTATTGTTATATGGTGTATCACTGACTCGGGGGGGTGGAGTGTTGCGCCCCTTGTTACCTGTATCGTTCCGTTGTGCAGACCCGCACCCACGAATCTGCGATAGCCTACGGTCAGCCATCTCAGCTGCCTCCTGTAGAGTTTTCTTTTTTTTCTCTTTAAGATTCAACGTCAGATCGCCGCCCGTACACTTGAAAAATTGTTCTAGAAGCATCAGCTGTTTCAACTCATCAAACGTCGTTGCCTTCTCCGATCTCAGCCAATTCCCAAAAGCGTCAGACAGTTCCCGCGCATGTTCAAGAAAGGTGCACTTACGACCCTTTGTAACACCCCGGAGCTTCAACTATAAGTCTCTGGTTGTAACGCATATGCCCGCAGGACAGCCTCCTTCAATACCTCATAATCGATGCAAGACTCCAAGGGCAACGCATCATATGCCTTGAGTCCTTTGCCAATCAACCTAGAGGAAACAAGGGCTGCCCACTTAACCTCAGGCCATTGGTGCTCCTGGCACTTCTTCTCAAAACGCATGAAAAATTCGGTGACACCCGACTCGTCAAATACAGGGACGATGGTGCGATAAAGACTGATCAAGACCTCGATTCCCAGAACCGAGACGCTGCCCTGTAGAGTTCACAGGAAGTTGAGTTGAGATTCAAATTCGTTCGGAGTTACTTATATAATATAACTATTATGATCGTGACACCCACAGAGTCACCACGAGTATCAAGGAATAACAAAAAGTTGCTAGTAATAACCGCGAGTTAATGCCTACCGAGGCTGGCAGAGCTACTTGGAGAAATGCAAAGGAACGTAGAGCTACGCATGGCCTTTAGTAACCTCTACGCATTGACAGAACATTATTTTAACAGGACCAAAACAAAATTGAGCATTTCCGAATGCCTACGCATGTTCACTAGTAGTGGCGCATACCTGCGTATCTTCAAGCATATTAGCGAATGACCTACGGAATGACCTCTGATAGATAAAAATATACTTTGAAAAGTACACAAAATTAATATAAACACCATGTGAGGAAAAACACTTTATTGACAACATTTCACATATAGCTTCATCAGGCCAATGACATACATATATTTATATATATAAACTCTATGCTATAGTTCGAACACTTAAAACAATGACTATATCCTCTGTTGACTTCTAACTTCTAACTAGACTATAACTTCATGGGTTAACCCGTAAACGGCTGCAAAGCTCTAAAGAGGTTTTACTGGGCGACGGCGGCAAAGTTCTTAAGAGGGAGGCCTAAAAAAAACATTTAAACAGCCCCCGTAACACTAAAAAAAATTTTTTTTTTTTTTCCCCCTATACCTCATATCACTCCTCCACATCCCCTCCTTCCTCCCTTTACCCTCCCCCTTCAATTATCACCCATTTTCCCTGTTATTCCCTAATTTGTTGGTATATTTTGTGCTAACATTAGCAAACTGTGTGAAGGATGTGCTTACGTGCCTAGCGGGTGTGATACATGACCGAGTGTGTGTATGAGTAGGCTCAGTGTGGCTTGAGGCCTCGTGGAGGGAGGGGTTGCCTCAATTTTCTCCATAATTAATGAATGGGCTGGTCCATCTATATTCGCGATTTTGACCAGAAAAATTATGTTTTCACTTGTTTTATTGTTGTTACAGGTTACTATCTTCATAGTGAAGGTAAAATAGGCTCATATAAATAAGTAATAACGATATTTATCGTAAAATGACGATTATAGGCCTGAATGGAGCCAATATGCTCGCCCATGGGGAGCTAGTTAACCCTTAACTGTCGGCGAGCAACATAAGTCGAGTTAAATAAAGCTGGACTATGTGGCGGTGCTCGACATAGGTCGTGTGGCAATTTCAGGACGTAATGTTGCTGAGAGAGAGAGACAAGTGGTGGCAGGAGAGTAGCGAGCGTATGACTGCTCCAGACCACCGCGGCGAACCTACTGACACGAATCCCACCTCCTCCCTCCCTCTCTCACTCGCTATATACGGAATTGTATGGGGAAAGTGCCTAATTACATGCTTTTTGCACTCGCGTTGCACGGTTATTGCAAGAAAACTAGCCATCATAAAAGGATCGTTATGGTGTCATTCGAAAGCTCTGTTTATGCCCTTTCAGGGATAGATACTTGTTTTACGTTCTGGGTCTTATTTAGGCATGAAAATGATCACGTAAACAGCCCTATTTTGGCTAAAAACACCCCGCTGGGCGGTACATATAAATAAACCGCATAGGCCGCTCGTAAGGTGTTAAATACCCCCCCCACTCGCCGTTTTCGGGTTAATGGGGGACGGTTGCTTGCTTCGGAGACCGGCAGGGGCTAATTACTTCAGGAGTCAGCAGAGGCGGCTACATCAGAAGTCGGCAAAAGAGTGGGACTATTTATAGACTTCGGGAAGGGGCGGCATGATCTTCAGGGATCATGCAAATTGTGGGGATCTCTGCTTCCATTCTTTTGGTATGTCTGGTTTTCTTCCTTGAGTCGCCCAAAGTGGAGAGGGGCCTGTTGAGGGTGCAGGTGAAGAGTGGAGGGAGAGGGTTGTTGGCTGAAGTGGTGGCGAACATTAACTATTTTTCGGGGGTTGATTGATTGATTTGCAGTCACCTGGGCTGCATGGGCTTTGTGCCGTTGGTGAGCCTGGCAGTGCCCCACTCCTTTACCACTCAACCCCCTCATTTTACAGGCCTTATTTCTATCCCCCAGCCCAGCTGGGGGTGAATATTTGGAACTTGGATTTTGAGGGGAAGGAGGGAGGGTGTGAAGGCAAGTAAGGTTGGCGGAATTGTCAAGGTGGGGGGAGAAGAGCAAGGGTTGCTTAACTCTCTATGTGCGTCACAGGGGTACGTTGCTGAAAGAGATTGCGACCTGCCAAGGGTTTCTGAGGTTGATCGCTTTTGTTACCTCCCAAGGGTTGTTGTTGTTGTTGTTGTTCCCCAAGCTGCCTGGCCGAACAGCCCCAAGGCCCTGAGCAATTCCAAGGCCATAACCGAGCGCCCCCACAGAACCCTCCCTGCCGACCACAATAAAGCCTGGGTAACCGAAGCCACTCCATGGCAGGGAGCTGAGGAGAGTGCGGAAATGCCCGGGAAACCAAAGCCCCACCAAGGGCCCTGTGCCCCTCAGCAATTATGAAGAGAAAGTTGAGGGGCAAGGGGAAAATGTGATGCTTTGGCTTCCAATCTTGGTAGATTGGGAGGTCAATCCACGGAAAAGACGCCGTCACTTGAGATCTAGAAAATATATAAGTTAAAGGAACAGTCAGAGTAAGCTATGGGTATGGCAGAGATCGCTCAGTTCTCACTCTGATAGACCAGCCCATCACCACATGACTAGAACCCAATCCTCTCAGCATCAGCTAGGAAAGGCCCTAGAAAGCCGCCTTTGGCGGGGGGATAGCTCCCCTATTTCAACCCCTTTTGGGGTCGGGCACCCGCCCAAGGGTTGCTGAGGGTGGTGTGACGTTAACCACTCCGTTAGAACCGCATGGCTTGTCCTACAGTGACTCGCTAGGATTGCCAGGGCAGTGGATGGGGCTACAGTTTATGTATTAGAGTGTGCTTTATTTCATATGAAAGCTTGTGTCATGGGCAGTCCAGAAAGGCTCTTTGTTTTCACCCATGTCAAGGCTTTATATATTTAATTGTAAAGTATATGTTTTATCATTAACTAGTAATGATGGGATCTGGGAGAGAGAGAGAGAGTGAGAGGGAGCGCGCAGTGTTTTTGTCCCGCTCGATGACATCACGGCTGGCTGCCTTGTGGGGGTTGGTTAAGAGAGGTCCTTACCATGCTGTTAGCTCCCTTGCTAGTGGCTAGAGGACTTGTAACCGCTTTTTTCCCACGCGCCTCGAGCTAGTGCGAGTATATATACAGTTCCTCGCCACTCTCTCCCTCAGATCTGGTTTCTAGAACGCACCCATCTTTTTCCCTTGCTATCTGTCCCCGCTCTGCACCTGAGAATCTTTTCCTCTGCCTACCTCTCTCTTTTTTCATATCTTTCACCACCTTTTATTAAGACTATATCCCCTCTGGTTGACTCTGCAAAATCAGCTTCATGCTGGCCAGTTGTATTGTGCGTTAAGGTCTGATATAACCTATGTATGTTTAGTTGTTAAGATAAGTTGATCACAAAGCATTGGTTGGCATTCATATTGTTTAGTACCGCTTCCTAGAATTATTAGTGTTCTGCTGGATTAGATAATGCTAGACTAGGGGTCTGATATTATAAGGTATTGTTTCCTATGAGTGCTAGCTTTAGGTAAAAGCTGCACGACATACCTGAGAACTGGAGTTGATTGAGTAAATTCTAGTCTGTGTGCCATTGAGAGTAGAGCATGCATGAATGAGGGCTTTTTGCCTATACCATTCTGCACTGTTCTAGTCTCGATTGTTTGTCTTTGAGGTACGTCAGGAGAACGCTTAATATTTTGGTATTAAGGTTTCTCAAGAGAGCTACCCTTCCCTATAACGTAATATTTGACGCACAGACTTGAGATTTGCACAAGGCTATGCGGCATGCCATGCGCACCAGTATCTCGTATCATTGACTTTAGCTAGACTTTATCAGTCACAGTAGACATTAAGTATATTAACCTAATTACTCTTTTTATGCATACCCATTTATGATTACACAAGCATTTCGCAGCCTAGTTTGATGTATGGAGACACAAACGACTTAGGCTCTTTTTGTTGATCGGAATACTGCATTGTCGTGGCGATTATTATTGTTGTAGTGTTTAGGATATTCTTGGCCCCGACTGCATTATATATTCTGCCTTTTTGTGTGCATAGCCTGCACGAGCATTGTTCCGCTGCCTGCCTTTTTGGGTTCCATTTCCGATACGAGCATCTTTATAGCATCTAACATTTAAAGAAGATTCCTTGTTAGTGTTGAAGGACTTTAGTGCACTTTCTTTCATGCAGGAGTGCCTGACATTTATTGATTAAAGTAACGTAAGCTGTAACTTCTCTTACCACCTTACTTTGCATACCATAACCAAGCACCTTCGGTTATAGGTAGTAATAGGCTGTTTTCACATAACATTAAGCCTAGAGTAGACGCACATTTATTGAGAGTTTGATAGCCTATTATTGCATATAGAACTCTGTAGAGTATTTGTGTTCTTTGTTCACTGGGAATATACATTAGAGGTTGGAGCTAGCGCTTTCCGTTGTAGCATTTATGCCATTACTAGTCCAATGAATAAGAGCCCTGATATATTTAAACCCCAGTCGTAACAAATGGCGACCTTGCCAGGATTTGGTGAACCTACATTTATTAAGCAGGGAACATTTGTTGTTTTGGGGAATATTTTGCGGGGATCAGCAAGAATAAATTTTTTTTTGCAACATAGTATAGCCCTTGAGTATTTCCGAGAATTTTTGTGTGTATATCGAGGTATAAGAGTTTGGGGTGCTTCTTTTCTGAATATTGTGGTGAGAAATTTTTGTGAGCATCATGTCTTATACCGGATCAGAGGAGAATGGAGACACAGTACGTAATGTCGAGACTGAGGAACAGCAGTATGGTGAAATGGTTAATCAGGGTGGGTTGCCCCTGGGGGGACCACCGGTAATTTTAAACCATAACCGTGTTCCTGATCAGTCTGTCTCACACTTATGGAAACTGGTTCCGGTGTTTGATGAGAGTGGGGTAACAGAATTTTTCGCACGCTTTGAGAAGAAGTGCCAGGAACACCAGTGGCCAGAGAATAAATGGGCAGCACTTGTATCCTCTAGATTAAGAGGCAAGGGTCTTAAAGCCTACGATGCGTTACCTTTGGAGTCATGTATTGTGTATGAGGATCTCAAGGAGGCTGTCCTGAGGGCTTACGAACTGCAACCAGAAACGTACCGTTTGAAGTTCCGGGGTGTAACTAAGGGAAGAGATAGCACCTTTTTGGAACACGCCCGGGACTTGTCCGATGCTATGGGGAACTGGCTCCGATCTGAGAAGGTAACAACGTTTGATGGAGTTAAGCAGTTGATGATGTTGGAGCAGTTCTTTAAGAGCACGGGCGGTGATCTAACTTTGAACTTAAAGGAGAAAAACCCAAGAACTCTATTCGAAGCAGCAGAAATGGCTGATCGACGGCTGTCGTTGATTCGGGGTTGCGGGTCCTCACAGAAGTACGATGTAAGTGCTAAGGACCGTTATCCTCCCCCTCCCCGTAACAATAACACATTTAAACAGAAGAGCCATGAAACTATAACTGAATCCAAACCTTACACCACACCGTATGTGAAAAGTCAGGGGCCTTTTACATCACAGTATAAGCCGAAACCGAAATTTATGTGTTTTAGTTGCCACCAGGAGGGTCATAAGGCAAATGAGTGCCCTAGTCGACCTCCTCCGGCAGCCGTGTCTTTTGCTCACGGCATTGGAGTGTTCAAGAGGACATCGGAGTTTGTTAGAGGCATTTCTTCCGAGGTAAATACACTGCCAGTGCAGAAGGATCCGGAAGGCTTATTCCCTGTCCGTGATGCCTTTAGTGACCACAGGGGACTCGGTTGTGTGGAGTGGGGGGGTAGAAGACATGAGGTGAGAATTTTGCGTGACACTGGGGTATCGCAAACACTGTTGAGAAATTTCACTGGTAAACCTGTCAATACGGCGCGGGTGGTTGTGGTTCAGGGAGTTAATGCGACAAGGTCATACCCGCTTGTAAGAATGAAGGTGGAAGTTGATGGTGTGACTCGTGACCTGGATGTAGGAATTGTGGAGAAGTTACCTGTTGGGGGCGTCGACCTCCTTCTCGGCAACGACTTTGCGGGACCTACTTCTGAGGCTCCACCCTTGGTAGTTGCCGAGAAGCCGGCCGATGTGAGTAGGGAGGAGCAGGAGTGGGTTGAGAAGTGTCCGGGGCAGCCTATGGCGTGTGTTGTCACCGGAGATTCTGCATCCAGGGAGTCACATTCTGGTCAACAATCTTTAAATCAGCGGAGGAAGGATACCGAGAAGGGGTTGAAAGTTGATGCGGTAGAGAGTTTAGTGTCAACGGACCTTCTCGGGGACTCATTATTAGGACCACATTTCGAGTCTGGAGAAGACCCAGTAACTGTTCCTGAAGGGGCAGAGGATGGGCTTAAAAAGACGAAAGAGTTGAAGGAGGACAGTGATGCACAGTCGGGAGATGTAGCAACAAGGTACCCTGACGCGTACCCTATGAGAAATTGGTCGGCGAGGACGGTGGTCCGAAGCTTGCTAGTGTATTTTTCCCGGTATGGTTACCCGCAGGGGATTCAGTCAGTCCAGGGACCCAACTTCACTCCTAGCCTCTTGGTTCAAGCAATGCCGCAGCATGAGATTGTTGGGGTTGTGTCATCTGCGTATCATCCGGAGAGCCAGGGTGTGTTAGAGCGATGGCACTCAGCCTTGAAATCTGTGCTTCGTTGATGTTGCTTTGAGAGTGGGAAGGATTGGGATCTTGGCCTGCAATGTGTTTTGTATGCTGTGCGGGAGGTACCTGGGGAGAGTTAGGGATTCAGCCCTAATGAGCTCGTCTTTGGACACCGTGTTAGAGGGCCTCTCCGTATGGTTGAAGAAGTATGGGAGGGCGCAGAAAAACCTTGTTCTATGCTCAAGTGTGTCCTCAACAGTCGAGAACAGATGTTGCGCAGTCTGGAGTTGGCTGGCCGTAATTTGACTAGCTCTCAGGCCCTCAGGAAGGACAGGTACGACCTCAAGGTTGAACTCAGGGAGTTGCACGTGGGTCAGGAGGTGTTAATTCTACTGCCCCTTGTAGGTCTCCCCTTATCCGCGTAGTACGCTGGTCCTTATAGGGTGGTGGAGGAGCTATCAGACCTGGATTACTTGGTAGCCACTCCAGACAGACGGAAGCGCAATCAGTTATGTCATGTTAATCCCATGAAGGAGTATGGGAGGCACCCCCCTGAGCCTCTCACTGTGCCTGTGATGACGTTTAGCAGTCAAGGTGGAGAAGGAGAACGGGACAGTCAAGCTCAGGTTGAGGATAACTGGAAGGATAAGAAGTTCAAATGGGCGCCTGAGTGTGAGAAGGTGTTTAAAGAAGTAAAACACCTGTTGTGTACTCACCCGATCCTCAGGGCCCCTGACTTTAGCCTACCTTTCCAACTAGCAACGGAGGCTAGTGGTGTGGGGGCTGGTGCCGTCCTTGTGGAAAAGGACGATGATGGGCTGGAGCATCCTGTTAGTTTCTGCTCGGAGAAGTACAATTCGGCCCAGGGGAGCTGCTCTGTTGTCGAGGAGGAGCTACTAGCGGTTGTGCTTGCGCTGGGGCATTTCGAGGTCTATGTTCCAGCCTATGGTCTGGTCGTTGTAGTTTACCCAGATCATCACCCTCTCAAGTTCTTGGACCAGTTTCACAATCGGAATATGAGGCTGACCAGGTGGTCACTAAGGTTATTGGTATATAACCTGGACATACGCCATATTGCCGATTGTGACAACGTGGTTGCAGATGGTCGTTCAAGGGTATATGATCCTGGGTAGATTGACACACGGGTAGCCTCCTGCTTTAGTTTGGATAGTATTTTGCGCTTGGTGCTTGTTGGCTCGCGGTTGTAGCCCAGCGTATTGGGTCGTAAAGCAGGAGTTGAGCGTTTGGTATAGAAGAAAAAAACTAGGCTTGCCCCTATAGTGCAGCCGAAATAAACAAATTATAAACATAAAAAATCAAATAAAAACTCTTTCTTTGATAGTTGATTTTTTTTAGTATGTTATAGCAGTAATTCTGAGTTGCACTCCTCTCAGAATGCTGGGCTAGAGAAGCTCGCTCTTGAGGAGCATAACTACATATAATTTAACCTATGGTGTTGGGGAGGGTTATAATTTTGAAAAATGTTTTGTTGAAGAACTGTGCCAGATCTTTTACTGCCGCTGGGTGATGGGAAGTGGAGATATAGCATGGGTTCTAACCATCAGATTTTGGTGAGCCTTGGGGCCTCTGAGAAAAATCTTGGGGGGGGTGTGACGTTAACCACTCCGTTAGAACCGCATGGCTTGTCCTACAGTGACTCGCTAGGATCGCCAGGGCAGTGGATGGGGCTACAGTTTATGTATTAGAGTGTGCTTTATTTCATATGAAAGCTTGTGTCATGGGCAGTCCAGAAAGGCTCTTTGTTTTCACCCATGTCAAGGCTTTATATATTTAATTGTAAAGTATATGTTTTATCATTAACTAGTAATGATGGGATCTGGGAGAGAGAGAGAGAGAGAGTAGAACAGAGTGAGAGGGAGCGCGCAGTGTTTTTGTCCCGCTCGATGACGTCACGGCTGGCTGCCTCGTGGGGGTTGGTAAAGAGAGGTCCTTACCATGCTGTTAGCTCCCTTGCTAGTGGCTAGAGGACTTGTAACCGCTTTTTTTCCCACGCGCCTCGAGCTAGTGCGAGTATATATACAGTTCCTCGCCACTCTCTCCCTCAGATCTGGTTTCTAGAACGCACCCATCTTTTTCCCTTGCTATCTGTCCCCGCTCTGCACCTGAGAATCTTTTCCTCTGCCTACCTCTCTCTTTTTTCATATCTTTCACCACCTTTTATTAAGACTATATCCCCTCTGGTTGACTCTGCAAAATCAGCTTCATGCTGGCCAGTTGTATTGTGCGTTAAGGTCTGATATAACCTATGTATGTTTAGTTGTTAAGATAAGTTGATCACGAAGCATTGGTTGGCATTCATATTGTTTAGTACCGCTTCCTAGAATTATTAGTGTTCTGCTGGATTAGATAATGCTAGACTAGGGGTCAGATATTATAAGGTATTGTTTCCTATGAGTGCTAGCTTTAGGTATAAGCTGCACGACATACCTGAGAACTGGAGTTGATTGAGTAAATTCTAGTCTGTGTGCCATTGAGAGTAGAGCATGCACGAATGAGGGCTTTTTGCCTATACCATTCTGCACTGTTCTAGTCTCGATTGTTTGTCTTTGAGGTACGTCAGGAGAACGCTTAATACTTCGGTATTAAGGTTTCTCAAGAGAGCTACCCTTCCCTATAACGTATTATTTGACGCACAGACTTGAGATTTGCACTAGGCTATGCGGCATGCCATGCGCACCAGTATCTCGTATCATTGACTCTAGCTAGACTTTATCAGTCACAGTAGACATTAAGTATATTAACCTAATTACTCTTTTTATGCATACCCATTTATGATTACACAAGCATTTCGCAGCCTAGTTTGATGTATGGAGACACAAACGACTTAGGCTCTTTTTGTTGATCGGAATACTGCATTGTCGTGGCGATTATTATTGTTGTAGTGTTTAGGATATTCTTGGCCCCGACTGCATTATATATTCTGCCTTTTTGTGTGCATAGCCTGCACGAGCATTGTTCCGCTGCCTGCCTTTTTGGGTTCCATTTCTGATTCGAGCATCTTTATAGCATCTAACATTTAAAGAAGATTCCTTGTTAGTGTTGAAGGACTTTAGTGCACTTTCTTTCATGCAGGAGTGCCTGACATTTATTGATTAAAGTAACGTAAGCTGTAACTTCTCTTACCACCTTACTTTGCATACCATAACCAAGCACCTTCGGTTATAGGTAGTAATAGGCTGTTTTCACATAACATTAAGCCTAGAGTAGACGCACATTTATTGAGAGTTTGATAGCCTATTATTGCATATAGAACTCTGTAGAGTATTTGTGTTCTTTGTTCACTGGGAATATACATTAGAGGTTGGAGCTAGCGCTTTCCGTTGTAGCATTTATGCCATTACTAGTCCAATGAATAAGAGCCCTGATATATTTAAACCCCAGTCGTAACAGTGGTAACTCCTAAAAAGATGTTGTTGATTTTAGGAGAGGGTGTGAGCATGCCGAACAATCTTTCCTCTCGCTTCTTGCTCATTTTTCTGTTCTTCCTGGTCTTGGTGTCTTTGAAAGGAAAAAGTGCCTTGGTGGTTGGGTTGGGGTGGCCTTTGTGTCCTTGTTTCTCTGGCCTGGCGTTCTCCTGCATTATACCTTCCAAGGTAGCAGGTGTAGGGAGAGATAGGCTACCAGCTGTATGATGAGTGTTTTTGGTGGGTGACGCTCTGACGTCATGGGTTGTGTAATTGGTTGTACCTGTTTGTGAGAGAGAGAATGGTGTGGCAGGGGGTAAAGAAAACTGGACCAGAGGGGGCACTGTGTTAGCCTTCCGGATTACAGCTATTTGGTTGGTTGAAGCTGGTGTTGTCCTGGGTGTTGGGGCTGGTGTAGTGCTGATGGAAACTTCTCGGTTACGTATAATGTGCATGCATTTATCCCGAACGAATATATATAAAGCTATTATACGGAATATGAGAAATATATCCCAAGAATTATATATACTGTATATCAATCCCTCAATTAGAGTATGTTCTGTTCTCTCACCACAAGGGGTAATGGCAAGGAAGGAGAGAATAAATTATCTCTACGATGACGTTAAATTGAACACTAACATATCTTATATAAACCCTTCGCAAATAATCATCAAAACACTTCACACAACGAGAGGCACTTAATTTGATTTTAGGTAGAGAAGTAGGAGCCCATGAGAGATCTGGTCACACGTGGTGAGTTCGTTGTCCAGCCTGTTGACACCAGGGGCACGTCCTATGCTCACACACTCTCACTAGATTATCACTTCTAGCTCGCCTCCACCACTTCTTCGGGTTCACTACACAGCTGCGTGCAGGTATTTTTTAAGGGGACAATGGCTAACCCCTACGGAAGTAATTCCGAATCAAAAACTAATAATTAAGCACATTCACCCATTTAAGGGAAGGTACCCGAAAGTAATCTCTCGATAGATCGAACACTAACAATTAAACACGTTCGCCCATTAAGGGGAGGTACCCGAAAGTAGTCTTCGTTAACTCGGATTAACTGACAAAGAAGCACGTTCGCCCATAAGGAAGAGGTACCCGAAAGCAGTTCCGATTTTGCCTACCAAATTCTTGGTTCAGGCACGTAATGTTTCGATTTAATTTACAGGCATAGGTGTGACGTTTCGGAGTGTGAAAGGGCATGGTAAATATGTTTTTTTATTATTGTTACGGTTATTAAAATCCCTGACCGGCTAGCTGGTGTAGTGACTAGCATCTTGGACTTCCACCCAGAAGGCCCAGGATCGCGCCCACGCTCGGCGCATTAAAGATTTTTCACAAGCACTGAGTCGTTACCATCCCTCATGAGCAAGGGGATGGGGTAGTAGTACAAGACCCCAATGGAAATACGCCTAATCGGCCTAATTGGGCTATCCTTAGCTGGCATAGCATGCACTAGCTTTAAGAATTATTATTATTATTATTATTAATATTATTATTATTATTAAAAATATAATGCATATATGGTTATGCAGAGGAACACATTCTGTATTTATTAAAATTAGATGTAAAGATGAAAAAACTTTGATGGATGAGTGATAATTAAATTACAGTTTTGGATGTCAGCAGGTATTTGATAGGTTGTATGCAATGGTTTTATTATGAGGGGGAATATTATGATTACACTTGTTTATTCCCCTAGTAGATGTTGTTGCAAGTATAGTAGTATGATTGCATATGCGGAAAAGAAGGAGGTTGATGTTGTAATCGCATACACAGTCATGTCTTCGTCGTAGTCCAGATCTGGTCCGGACGTGGAATTCTCACCTGGTGTGTGGAGCGGCCATTTTTGTTCCCGCAGTTGGAATGGATTAGGGGTTGACCCTTGTAGGGTCGCAGAATGAGCAAAGTTAGTAGGGTTTTGTTGACGTCACTGCATTATTTGGGGTAACTTATTCATCTTCCCCTTGCTTTTAATAGATGCAATGCAGCACTGACATGATTGTTGCTCTTGCTCCCACCCCGTTATCTTACCATCGTCGTCCATAAAAAAATCTCGTCCTTGAGCTTGAAGTAAGTATATCTATCTATCTATTGTCTGATGCAGTGATCCCCGAAGGGGTGGCCACGAACGAACCACCCCCATCCGGGTGGATGTGACTCGATAGCCTTGGCGGGCAAACCATCTAGGGGAATAAACCGTAAACAAATTACCGATGGCGACACGCTAATCGGTGCCACTTGCAGGTGGCGATCTTTATAACAGGTAACAGGTAGCATGCACGTCTGTCCCCAGTCAGTCGACGCCCCTCCTCCCAACCAGCACCGCCTTCATCCATATCATTCCTCAATCCATCCTTCCACCTCTCTTTTGGTTTACCTCTCCCTCTCTGTCCTTCCAGCTCGCTCTCGTACACCTTTTTAGTCATTCTCTCGCTTCCCATATGTTCCATATGGCCAAACCATCTCAAGGTGTTCCTTTTCACACTTTCCAACCACATCTACCTCCACACCACACTTCCTTCTTACTTCCTCATTCGTCTGTCTATCCCTCCATGTAACTCCGCACGCACTTCTCAAGTAACTCATTTCCACCCCTCTAACTCGTGGTCTGAGTCTCTTCTCAAAAGTCCATGCTTCGCTTCCATAAGTTAGTGTCGGGATTACCACACTGTCATGCAAGGACTTCTTCACTTCCATACTAACCACCCTATTTCTTGTTACTGGTTTCCGCATTCCTACAACCCTCTCCCCCTGTTGCACCCTCTCCCGCACTTCTTCACAACACACTGCCCAGATACTTGAATGAGCTGACAATCACCATAGCCTGACCGTTCAACTTCACCTCACACTCTGTGGCTTCTTCCCTTTCGAAGACCATAACCTTGCTCTGTGACGCTTTTGCATAGTAACCATGTGCGGGCATGCGCGCGTGTCGGCTGCCCAGCCGTTTAGAAACCGGCTGGTGGTAGCCGGCCGGTAGGCTTTCCCTTAGTATATATCCTACGACAATGTAACTAATGTCTGGGATATTCTTATGTTGTTTCACAGCTTGAAGCTGCCCTTATTCTTAACCAACGCATCTTAGTATATTTTATTCTCGATAGTTGATTATTTCATTATAATATATAAGATGTAAGTCTAGTGAGAGCGGGAGGAGACGAGCGGGAGAGAGAGACCAGCTTGGGACGAGCCTGAAGCGCTGCCACATGCATTTGATTGCAACGTTAGGCTTAGTTTCGACTCACGCACGGGGTAGAGGATTTTGACCAGGCAACAGTGTTGAGTGTTGCCAAGCCTGGGATGTATTCTGCATGCCTAGGGTGGGGTCCAGACAGATTCAAGACTCAGAGCTCACCTCATTGTCGTACCCTTCGGACCCCCTTGATATCTATCCCTCTCAACCCCACTTAGAAACGTTCTCTCTTACTTTGTATACCTTCTTTCCACTACTTCGCCAATCTATTTAATTATCCCATCCCCTTGATAGACCTTATATCTATTATTGTATTAACGACGAGCTCTCAGATAACTAGATAGGATTTTGGGCCTTATGCAGAGATGTAATTGTTAATGAGACCTAGGAAGCTTTTTAGTTGTCTCATATTTGGTGGTTTCATGCTTGCTAGTGTGTTCTTGTGTCAGGTTAGCAGGGGCTAGACCGGAGGGGAGGCTTTTTGCGATCCTTTAAGTAAAGTCTGCTGGTGCGAGTCCCGTGGACCCGCACGACTTTACTAGGATACCCGTGGGAGTCTGGGGGCATTTTCTTGTCTGTGTCCCTGTGTGTCTAGCGTTGTTTTGTGTGAGGGCCATTGCCTAGTCCACTCAGCACTGCGCTTGCACGTCTTGCTTTTGTTTTAGGGTCGCCAGGAGAGAGTCAGATACTTGCGATCTGAGTCTCTCAAGAGAGCACCCTTTCAATTAGAGTAATTTGGCGCACAGACCTGGGAACGTCCCTAGGCTAGAGCAGGTGGCTCAGCCCGGGTATCCGAAGCCTATATCCTTCCGGCTAGACCTCTGCCACCTGGCAGATTAATAGCTAGGGGTTTATTATCTCTGTATGCTTGGTATTGTGCCACAGTTTACCGTTTTTGTGAGCATTGTGAGTCAGGGTGTGGCTTAGAGACTCTGTCCGAGCAGGCTTGCCTGACTAAGAGTGAGAAGCACACCTGTATGTGGTTATGTTGCGAGTTGCTACCTTTATTTAATTATACCTATGCCATTATACACTGTAGGTCCTATCACTAGTATTTATTCCTGCTTGTGAGTTAAGAGTTCTCTAAATCCGTAACGTACTTTCTTTGCTAAGCATCAGATCCTACAGTAGCCGCATGCAGTTTAGAAACCCGCATCTTGTCTACCTGTACAATGTTTTGAGGACTGTTTGCTTTCACCTTCTTTCACGCAGGGGTGATTAGTTGTATTAATTAACGTAACGTTAAATGTACTTTCTTCTAGTTTGTTATTTTGTTTCTGCAATTTAATTCCGTTATCTATCTTTTCCTTGAAGCTTTAAGTCAACTTAATTGTGTGATCTTTTATATAGCCTGCTTGACTATCAGCAGTCTATAGTGCGTGCACCCTGTAACCGAGTCATAGGATATCTCGTTGTCCAGGCAGGACTCTTGACGGTTTAGGGTGGTTTGTTGCCTGGGTTTATAGATAAGGGTTGGATCTAGCGTTTTCCGTTGTTGCTTGTTGCCGCATACCTAGTCCAATAGAAAGAGCCCAGTGTTTATATATCCCAGGACGTAACAGCTCTTCCCCGCATTTACCTTCAGATTCCGTTTTTCGCACACTGTTCCAAATGCATTTACCAGACCCTGCAACTCCCATTCATTATTTCTCATCAGAACTGTATCATCAGCAAGCAGCAGTACAGGCAGATTCCACTCATTTCTCTCCCTTATCAGCGATACACCAACATCCACTGCTCTTCCTTGTATTTCTTTCATGACTCCGTCCATATAATACAGCAAGTATGTTCTGGATTCTCTGGTGAGGACGTAGGGTATGAGGCCTCTTAAGAACCGGTACCACACTATGGTTGTGGCGTTGCTGGTGGCATCTGGTTCCTGGAAGATGGTGAGGTGAAGAGGTATGGTGGACTTGTTGGCGAGGTGAACTAGTTGAGCCGGGGAATGGATTTGAGTATCCTGGTGGTCCTCGAGTATCGATAGCCGGTTCATTTTCATTGTAGCTGTTGTCTGGGCAGGTTCAGGACTGAGAATGGCTATGGAGGGGGACTTAGAGCAGTTGGTGCCCTCCGATACAGAGGGGAGGAGCTTGGATTGGGTAGGGTCAGGAAAGCGATCAGGTGTTTGTTGAAGTGACGTTGTGACCTGATGGCTGGCTGTTGATTGTAGAGGTGGAGATGTGGTCGGCGAGCTGGCTGTAGTGTTGTTTGCTGAGGTGAAGGTGGGTTGGCTTGGGTTGGAGTGACAGGTGGGTGAGGTTTGGGATTGGGCCTGGCAGGTGCTGATCTGGTGGTGATGGAGATTTTTTTCTGGGGTTTGGGGTTGGAAATCGCTGGGGACCACCATTTTGTTCGCATTACTCGTCTGTGAGATCGTCTGCATGAAGGCTGTAAAGTAGGTGGAGTTAAAGAGGGTGAAGGGGTGGATTTTGTTGGTTTAGAGGTTGATATGGGGGGTTTCGGCAGGGTGCATGATTTGAAGGGTGAGAGGGTTTTCTTTGTTTTGTTTAAAGATGAAGAGGTTGAACTTGTAGGAGTAGTGGACGGTTGGTGTGTATTTTTATGTTTAGTTACAGGTTTTGGAAAAGAGTGGTAGAGGTTTGAGCAGAGGTTAGTATGATTGGTTTCGGTAGGTGTGAGGTAAGACGTTGTTGAGGCAGAGTTGGTGTTGAATTAGCAGAATTGATAAGTGACAGGGAAGAGGAAGTTGGTTGAGTAGTTGGTGAACGGGAAGATATAGGGAGGTCAACTTCAGATGAGTCGGAAGTGAGGGGGTTGCAAGGAAGATTTGACTGAGTGTTAGTGGTAAAGGTGGGCGGGGCTGAGATGGGGCGAAAGGGGGGTGTAAGAGTATATGAGTGATTGAGGTGGTGTGACATAGAGGGAGGAGGTGGTGAAGCAATAGGAGGCACGTTATCAACAATTGGGATAGGTGTCTTTGATAGAATGGGAAAGGGGGTGATGGAGGAATAGGGGAAGGAGGTAGTGACTCTGTGGGACAAAGATTTTTATTATTATTTACAGAGCATGCGGTATCATTATCCGGGTCAGCTAGCATGGTTATATTCTCATCAATTGGTTGGAATCGGCATACATATCGATTTTGGTATGTGCGTGACTCTCTGTGGTAATTGACGGTGACCTGGTAGCAATTTGGCACCTTGAGAATTGAGAATTTCAAAGGGCCCTTTATATCTTGGTTTGAGTTTAGAGAGTACAGGAAGTTGAGCTACCATAACTAGATCGCCTACGTGGTGGGGGCTGACTTTAGGTGTTTTGTCAGGTTGCAGATCTTGTAGGTACTGAAGTTGCCTTAGTCGGTTCTTCAAGTGAACTAGGGATTGGTCAAAGTTGGACGAAGGCTCGTATGGGGCAGACAGGTGACGTAAAGGAAGGAGGAGGGGAGGAATCCCAAAGACTCCTTCGTGTGGGGATATCCCGTCTTGTCGAGGTAAGGTGTTGATTCCTCATTGCACTACTTTGACTTGACTGGGCCAGACGGTGGTGTTCATCTGTTGCAACCGGGTCCGTATTTGATTTGCAATGGTACGGTGGCTCCTTTCGCAGATGGAATTACTTTGTGGCCATTACGGAGAGGAATGACTCATCTTAAATCTGAACATTTGTGATATTTGTGTCCAGATGTGGCCAGTGAACTCGGGGGCATTTTCAGAATGAATGGCTTCCGGTAGTCCAAAATACGGAAATATGTGCTGTATCATGGCTTCGGCTACGGAAAAGGCAGTGTGGTCTTTTGCTGGACCGGCTATGACATCTTTAGAATGGGTATCTACAAAGGTGATAATGTATTTGAACCTTTTTACACCTTCCATAGGTCCCATAACGTCAATGGCCAATAATTGCCATGGTTTTGATAATACTAGTTTGCCTGAGGGTCCTGGGGTGCGAGTTCGATCCTTACCAAGGGCACACACTCGGCATGCTTCAGTTACTTTTCTGGCGGTGAGGTAAGTTGAAGGTGTCCAATAAATTTGCTGAGAAGTCGAGACTAATATTCTTTGGGCTAGATGAATGCCATTATGTGAATGGAGAGATTGCATGGCTGGGTAAGGCGGTGCTGGGACTGATGACAATTTTATCGTCAGGGGTATAGAGGTTATCTCCTCTTCTTTGGAGTTGTGAGAAGAGATGTCTGGGCAACCAGTCAGGTTTTTGTTGTCTTTGAAACTGTTGCAATAAGTGTTGTTGGTCGTGATCTGTGGAATCTTGATGGTGAATGGCTAGAATGGGGGTATGTTCAGTTTCGGTGGTGATGGTGGTGGTTTGTGAATTTAGAGGAAGTCTGGACAGGGTGTCAGCATTTGTGTGAAGTTTCCCGGGCCTGTAAGCTATTTCAAAATTAAACTCCTCAAGAGACTCTCGCCATCTAACTGTTAAGACATTTTTCGTGTCTGACTTCCTGAGCCATTGGAGGGCGTGGTGGTCAGTTATTATGGTTACTTTAACTCAGGCTAAATATGCTTTGAAATATTGAAGGGCCCAAATGATCCCTAAACATTCTCTCTTGGTGACTGGATAGTTAGTTTCTGCTGGATTTAGTGTCCTGCTGGCACATGCAATAATGTGCTCATGTCCGTCTCTGGTTTGGCCGAGAACTGCGCCAATACCGAATTGTGACACATCCGTATAAAGACGGAAAGGCTTGGTGTAATCAGAAAATGACACGACGGGTGCAGCTATGAGTACATCTTTAAGTGAATTGAAAACGTGGATACGTTGAGTGGTCCACAGGAATGGTTCTTCTTTTCTAGTCAAATCATGAAGGGGTTTAGCAATGGTGGCAAAGTTCTTTACGAATCGGCGATAATAGGAGGCTAATCCTAAAAATGCCCTGACTCCTTTGACGTTAGTAGGGGGGATTATTGCACTTATTGCTTTGAGTTTTTCTGAGTCGGGAGTTATTCCTTCCTCGGAGACTATGTGACCGAGGAATTGCACTTCTTTCTGGGCTAGGGTGCATTTGGAGGGTTTAATCTTTAATTTGGCCTCCTGAATCCGGTGGAAGACTTGGCGAAGGCGTTGTAGATGTTCGCTCCAAGTTTTACCAAAAACAATGATGTCATCTAAGTAGGCTATACAAGTCTCCCAGGTTAATCCTTGCAATACAGACTCCATGAGTCGGGAGTAGGTGGCAGGACCGTTGCACAGGCCAAAAGGCAGCACGGTAAAGTCATATAATCGCCCTCGACTGGTAGCGAAAGCCGTTTATTGTTGGTGTTCCGGACGAACGGGCACTTGCCAATAACTGGCTTGAAGATCCAGAGTGGTGAACCATTTTGCGCCAAAGTAAAGAGTCTAGAGAATCGTCAATGCGAGGTAGGGGGGTCGCGTCTTTGATAGTTACATCATCCAATTACCTGTAATCAATACAAAATCTAGTAGAGCCATCTTTTTTTCTGACTAGTACTACGGGTGAAGACCAAGGACTGGTGGACGGTTTAATTACTCCAGTTTCGAGCATTTTTTTTACCTGAGTTTCTTCCTCTTGTCTCTGGATAGGGTTTTTCTGGTGAATAGGTTGTCTAATGGGCTGCCCTACGGTATTGATAGGATGGTGAAGCAAGTTAGTTTTCTCTATGTCTCGGTTGAATGTGGCAAATATATCTTGAAAGGAAGTCATCAAGTCTCGTAGGTCAAGCTGTTGTTGAGAAGTTAAATGTGATGGAATGTCAGGAAATTTAGGAGAAGCGGAGGTTTCTTGATCAGTAGGTAAGGATAGTTCCTCGTCATGGTTTTCTAGCTCTCCAATAGCTAATCCTTTTGGCAAAATGAGAGGTTGATCAGAAATATTTGAAACTTTGATGCCGTTCAATTTACGAGGAATGATGGCTGGAGCAGTAAGGCAATTTCTATCGAAAGGGCTTTGGAGGTTCGGGGTGATGATGACGTCACCAGGTAAATAGTAGAGTCATTTTCAGAGCTTCCGTGACCGTGCTTAGGATACCAAAGTTTCTCAGTGAATTTAACAAGGGCAACTGATACTAAAAAAAATAAGCCCCCATACACCTCACCAAAATGACGGGAAAGTTGTTATTTTAGACGTTTTTCAAAATGGCCGCCGCCGGCATCTTACAAAATGTATAAAGTTCTATTTCTTAAAGTGAATGGCCAAAAATGACAATTTTGGTGTCTATTCCCACTAATTTTGGTGTCAGAAGATCAATGGCATGGCACAATTAAAAAATAATTAATAAATAATTACCAAATAATTAAGTAAATAAGAAAATAATTAAGAAAATCAATGGGATGGCATAATTCATGATTTAGAGTCCCATTAACCTCAACATCTAAGACAAATATGATGTTGTTAAATCCGCTGAGAAACTTTGGTATCCTAAATTAATAAAACATAAGACCTACTGCATTAAGATGCACTATCACTGCAGGACAAATATGATGCACAACTGTCAGAATCGCTTCCGCTGTCATCATCGCTGCTCTCCATTTGTGGATGACTTGGAGTTTTTAGAAGATCCATGAATGATGGAAGTGCAGGTTGGGTATAGCGTACTGGGAGGCATAAGCCATTTACAAGTTGCCATCCATGGCCAATTGGTGATGGATGATTCTGAAGCTGGAAATTCTTCTGCAGATATGTGAGGTAATTGGTGCGCTCTAAGTGTGGTCGTAGACTGTCAGAATCAGGTACCAGTCTGATGATCTTCTTTTTCTTGAGTACTGACCACTTTGCTGCTCTCACCTCTGCTAGGGTCTTGTGTTTGGTGTCACAATAGATGTACCGGATAACAAATTTCTGTAAGTCATTGATGATTTCCTGTGTGACTGGGATGATTGTGCCACAACTTTTATGGAGGTT
Source organism: Paralithodes platypus (assembly GCA_032716605.1). Lineage (NCBI taxonomy): Eukaryota > Metazoa > Arthropoda > Malacostraca > Decapoda > Lithodidae > Paralithodes > Paralithodes platypus. The sequence goes on along the minus strand of CM064499.1, from coordinate 6,443,618 downwards.
GCGAGCTTCTGATGATTTTTCTACACGGTCAACAAGAGTTTTCTTGCCTATTCCATAAAAGCCGGAGTTATGGTCGCATCCGGTAAGAACATAAAGTGGGATCAAAGACTCCGCCATTGCCTCACTACACAAACACCGAGCATTTATCAGCTGAGATTTGCGTTTCAAGCACAAGAGTCCTGATATTTGCCGAGCCACATAGGCTGCCTGAACGTAGTTATCAGTATCTTCAGTGTCTATGACAACTGCATCTGTATACCCTTCTGACCGCAGCTTACCATAAAGAGTGAACAGAGCTGTGTCTGCTTTGCATGGGCGTATGTGAGATTCTGCAAAACTTCATCTGTGGTGAGATTCCTTGCTGGTTTGCCAACAACACAGTGTATGAGCTGAATAGTGGTTGTAGATGCCTTTCTTTTGAAAGCAGCCTTGATAAATGCTTGAAGGCGAACTTTATTCTCTGGCTTACCAAGAAGAGCATGAAAGTCTCTATTAGAAGGAAATTTGTCCTCTGACTTCATAAACACATTGCAAATGGACTGATTTTTTTGACGGTGTTGTCGTTCACTATCTTTGATGGAGAAGTCTTGCTCGTACGAGTCATTAACCAAGATAACACATTCTGCATTCGAATGTCTATTCAGGACAAAGTTCACAAGTTTCTCACCATAGTCTCCCCACGTTAACTTGGTTCCATCTACTTTTTCTCTGTCTTCAGTAGTAGGCGTTCTTAGACGCCAGATTAGTCCCATGTCTACTATTGATGTGTAAATATCAGGGTACGGTATGGATGTCATTGTCAGTTTTTCCTGTAGCTTACTCTTCTGCGTTTTGCGCATAGTACCATTTGCATTGAAAATTGAAAGGCACTCATCTGTTACTCGATGCTGCATTAAGTCTTCCATCTTTAAGCCGTCACTTGCCTCAACAAGTTTGATGACCGAGGTAAATGCCTTACTCTCCATTTCTTCAGTTGTCTGTTTCAGGTTTTCACTTGCTGTCTTCTCGATTTCTTGAGTTGCAAAATTGCCTCTTTTAATACGTGGTATTCGAGCATTGAGGGACTTTGTTTTGGAATAGACTCTTTCATTTACAAATTCCTCCACTTTTCTTTCTCCATCGGCCTTTGCAGACTTCAGATCAGCAAAGAGAGCTGGAGAGGCTTGAATTCCAGATTGTAGGGATCTTAGTGTCAGATCTGATTGGTCAAATGGATCACAATGGAACTCGGTGAGACATGCACTGATATCCTGCACAGATTGTTCATCTATCTTCATCTTACTTGGGGCACAATCTGCATGCTTTCTTGAACCTCATCTCTTGTGATTTGCGTGACGATGAACACAGCCTCTTATCCGGTTGACGTTGTTAACATTCCGCGTGTTTGACAGGAGTTGCTTCTCATTCTTTAGAATAGCCAACCATCCACACTTAAGCTTGGATCCTTTATTCATCGTTGACTCTATCCATATGTCAAGGGCAACACATGAGTAGGGTTTACCGGTCATTGACTGTGCAAACATGCCACTCTCCATGAATTGTGCTTGGATATGGGGAAGACTTTCTAGGACTGCTATGAAATCTGGAAGATGGCGCCCATATCTATCGTTGTCATAAATATGCATCCAAGGAAGCATCAACTTCAGTGAAGACTTGAACTCGATCCAGTTTCTTGTCCTTATAGCATGTATATTTTGAGTCAGTATCTCTACCATCTCCAAGAATGAAATCCAGAATTCTGCTAGTGGAGCACCATCTAAGTTCTGGAATAGGGAGTCAACGAGCCCCTTGAGATCGGCATTGCTCTCTAACTCAGCAGGGTCCTGATGTGGCGGCGTCTACGCCGTGGGGCCACCTCCCGAGGCTGCCAACCGCGGATGGCTGCCGACCCTCCACGGCCGAAGACAAAATCAACGACCAGTGGAGGAAAACCGGATGCCGGCCGCGGGGAGCAGTTTCGGGAGCCAAACCGTCACAACCATCCTCTGCCCCCTCCCTGGGGGCACGGGTCCTTGGAGCGGCTTCGGTCGCGCCGGGAATTTCCACACCGCTCACACCACACACACACATCACACAGTTTTTCCTACACCGAGAAATGACTCTCCGGCTGTCACTTCTCGAAGACTTCTTCTAGCCGGAGACATTGAGAGCAACCCAGGACCCACGTACACATACATATGTCCAACTTGCTCAAAACCCATCACTTTGAGTCGCCATACTAAGGGTTCAGTTCTCTGCAATTCATGCGGGAACTGGACCCACTTCACCTGCACAACACTTGCCTCCAAGAAACACTACACAAACACCTGGACCTGTTCCTCATGCCCCTCCCTCTCCCAGTCAAATCCCTCACCTAAAACTCGTCCACCTCTCCTCCCCAACCCACCTAACCTTCCCATGTCATCCACTCCCCCCCCCTAAAACCCGTCCACCTCTCCTCCCTAACCCACCTAACCTTCCCATACCATCCACATCCTCAACTCAACACACCACACCCCATCCTAATCCACTCCAAGCGCCATCTCCTGCTCCCCAATTCCCTCCCCCCCCTCACCCATCCCCACACCCACCCCCTCCCCCCCCCCCCCCCCCCCCACCCCATCCTCGTGCAGCAGCACCCAACATACATCGTGCACATAACATTAACATTCTTCAACTGAACATAGATGGCATCAACACAAAGAAACACGAACTCTCACACTTCATCAAACAACACAACATACACATTGCCATCTTACAAGAAACAAAACTCCGCACAACACAAAAAACACCCACATTTCATAATTTCACCACCATCAGACAAAACCGGGCTGTCGGCGGGGGCGGTGGACTCATCACCCTGGTACACAAAGAAATATCATACATAGTAACCAGTATACAAACCAAATCACTCCTCCCCGCAAATGATAACACAACAGAAGTACAGTCAATTAAAATACGCACTGGCAACAACTCCAACATAACCATCATAAACACATACATCCCTCCCCAAACATCCCCTACAGTACCAAATGAATACAGACCACACTTACAACACATCACAAACACCCCACACACCCCACACATCATCCTGGGTGGTGACTTCAACGCCAAGACGTCGGCCTGGTTTGTCGACAACCCCGACACAGACAGAGGGCTGGTACTACAAAACCAAACCGATAACCTCATCATCCTTAACGACATCCATCAACATACCCATATTCCTCACCAAGCCCTCTATAACCCATCATCTCCAGACATCACCTTTTGCTCCCCAGAACTCGCCCCCACAACATCCTGGAGGGTGGTCAGAACCTTAGGCTCTGACCACCTCCCGATCATTATCACCACCAAAACCAGACTCACCCCAGCTAGCCACAAACACACATACACCAATTATAAAAGAGCTAACTGGGAAGCATTCACAAATGAGACAGAACAACACTTCACAACTCTAAACAGTACACCCATCACTAACATCAACAATGCTGTACACATACTCAATAAAACTATCCAAAACGCTGACAAGAAACACATTCCAAGAGGTAACAGAAAAAGACACAACCCCAACTTCACACCAGAAATTCAAAACCTCAGCAGACAACGCGACATACTGAAACACTCCCCAGCACCCCACACACAAGACATCACACAACAAATTCAAGCACTCAACACCAAACTAACAACAAAATACAAGAACAACAAAAACTAAATTGGAATAACTTCCTACAAACACTTGATCACAAAACAAACCCCAAAAAACTCTACAAAACACTAAACAGCATCACACTTTCCAACAGCAACACAAAACAATCACATGCTGCAATCACAACAACAGACTCTACTCTTTCATGTAAACAACAAGCAAACACTCTCAGCAATCACTTTTCACATGTCAGCCACCTAAAACCTCACAAAGACGACCGACGTGTCATCCGACGTAAGAGACAATTCCCCACAGACCCTGACTATACACCCTTCACCAATCACCAGACAAAGCATATCATCAACAATCTCAAGCACTCACCCGCCTGTGGCCTAGACAACATAAGCAACATACACCTCAGACACCTGGGACCACAAGGCATACAAGCACTCACTAACATATCAAACTACAGCTATTCACACAACACAATACCAGACATTTGGAAGCATGGTATCATCATCACATTCCCCAAACCCAACAAAGACCCCACGCTACCCTCCTCGCACCGCCCCATCACACTCCTTTGCTCCCCCTCCAAAGTCATGGAACGCCTAGTATTACAACTAATTACACCTGACCTACCCCTAGCTCCAACACAACATGGCTTTAGGCCACTGCACTCCACAAACACTCTTCTCACAGACCTTACACAAAGAGCTTTCGACGGCATCAACTCAGCTAGACCACCACACAGATCACTATTAGCCACACTCGACATTAGTAAAGCCTTCGATGCCATCCCCCGCCACAACCTAACAAACAAAATCTACAACACAAACATGCACAACAACACAAAAAGGTGGCTGGCCAACTTCCTAGCAGGCAGATGTGCACATGTATCTTTTGCCGGTCAGTCATCTAAAATCAGAAACTTTCCAAACGGAGTCCCACAAGGATCCGTCCTATCGTCCGCACTCTTCAATCTGTACATGCACGATATAACTACACCCAATACGCCCCAAATAAACTTAGCCTCCTATGCAGATGACATAACACTCACATGCACACACCATGACCCAAAAAGAGCAACAGATCTCCTTCAACCCTCTCTCAACACACTACATGGCTGGTGCACTACAAACAGACTTAATCTAGCCCCAGCCAAATCCACCGCAACCCTGCTCACAAGTTGGACAGGAGAACACGAATACATCCCTCAACTCACCATAAACAACACACCCCTAACACATACACACACACACAAAATCCTAGGAGTAACATATGATACTCATATGACATTCAAACAGCACACCACAAACATTAAAAAGAAACTGACACCCAGACTTAACGCCCTCAGGTCACTTGCTCACACAAAATTTGGACACAACAAAGAAACTACCACCACAGTATATAAACAATACATAAGATCAGTGATGGAATACGCAAGCCCAGCCTGGGCTTCTAACCTAGCTGAAACACATCATAAGATCTTACAGACTATTGAAAACAAAGCCCTGAAGATCATTACAGGCTGCACAGCTACTGCACCCACAGATCACCTACATCAAGAAACCAAAATCCTCAAAGTCAAAGACCATCTGGACATGAGAGGCACTCAATTCCTGGCAGCAGCCTCCACGAACCAAGACCACCCACTAAATTACATGGCAACACACCCACAGACACCAAGAAATATAAAAACAACACCCAGCACACGGTATCACACACAATTATTGTCCTCTCTCCCTCCCTGCCCACCCCGAACCAACTTCCAAAAGCACATCCATACTCATATCTCTCACCGATCCATCCACTCACTCACAGACAACACGCAGCTGCATGCACGACCTCCCGAAATCCATCCTTCCGAATCCTCCCTTCCTCGCGAGGACAGAGTCCACCTGGCCAGGCTGAGATGCGGACACCATCCAGCTCTCCTGAGCTATCAGAAGAGACTGGATGACTCCGTTGTCGACGCCTGCCCGGGATGTAACACAGCACCCCATACCATTAAACACATCATAGAAGACTGCATTTCACACAACCACTTACGCCAACAACACAATCTACACTCAATGAGAGCTCTGTGGGAAAGCCCGATCGTGGCCATGGCCTTTCTCAGGGACTCGGGGCTGTTCGGCCAGGCAGCTTAGGGAACAACAACAACAACAACTCAGCATGTGCATCATTAAGTTCTTGTTGGTCTACTGAACTGCGTAACTTATTGAGAGATGCCTGGATCTCTTCACACAGAGTGGCACCTTCCAAACGTTTGTCTAGTGCATGTTGGAGTAAAGCCTCGTAAAAGAGTCGAAGGCAACGCACACCGCGGTTGAAGTGTTTTCCACGCAGAGCTTGATCCACGGATCCATCTGCAACGACGCCTGCAGCCACCAGTACATCTGAAATGCCTGAGCCTTTGAACCTTTTGTAGATTGCATTGATGAAAGACATCTGGATATGGAAGGGCCCCATGAATGTCAATATGTCAGCAAATATCTCTGGATTCTGACTTTTCAATTCTAGCAATAATGCGTAGACAGGATGATCACCGACGATAATGGCAAATGGCATCTTCTTGTCATCAATTGCCTTTGCAAGCTTGTGCAGGGCATCATACAGAATGGTCTTGCTTGGTGGATCAGGATAAGTCATATGATAAATCGCTTGACTTTTCTGGGTTTCTGGTGATAGCGTGGCCTGGAAGCCAGAAAAGGCTGGTACAGTCTGGTCTTCTGGCTTTGGCCTTGTTCCGTCTGCCTTAGCTCAGGCCATTGCATGGGTGACACCTCTCATTCTTTGAGGAACTGTGTCCAGATGTTGTTCATCCGTTATCCTTGGTCTGATGGGTGGTTCACCATGCTTGACTGTTTTGTATGGTTCAATTCTTTGCATCTGGCTCCCAAGTTCTTTGAGGCTATCAGAGAGGTACGAAGGCAAGGTGCTATTTGCAACTGGTCTATCATCATCTAGGGTAGGTAGATTTAGCTTAGGTAGGTCTGGCTGAACAAACATGACATTTGTACGATGTGATTGGCCACTTCCAGTCAAAGTGTCACTTTTGAAGTCATCGTTGTCGACTATACATATTGCCGGTGTTCCTTCAGAAAGTTCAAAAGGACACTCAGTTGAATGCTTCAGGTCAGTAACTGCCCAGAAATCTCTAAGCAAAAGCACATCATTGTAACTGATTCCCAGGCCATCCTTATGTAATATGTCTACCATTTCTCTGCTCTTTGTCATACCATGTAGCAGTACACCGAGGTTTGTCTCAAATGCAGTATGTCTTCCAGTGATGTAGCTGGTCAAAATAGATGCAATTGATCTGACTTGGGGCTTGTCATCGACTTCAGACTTTGTGGGGTGCTTTAACCAAGTGATGCGCTTCAATAGGAGATCATTCAGGTCTTCATATTCTTCTAGCTCATGTATGTATGGAGGCCAAGGAACAGTTTTTGTTTTGATGATCTGATCTCTGAGTCGCCCAGCTACATTCTTCACCAGCTGATCGTCACTTACACCTAGAGAGGATATTGCAGCCTCAAGATATGAACCTGCAGCTCTTGCATCATATAGTTACCAGTTCACTCACATTCTTCTGACCTCGTTCATGAAATGCTATGTCATCTCCAAATTCCTTGATCAGAATTTCCTTCACGAAACTGGACTTTGCTGTGGAATAGTAACCATAATTTGAAGTAATGCCTTTGTAATCCTTTACAAGACCTTGCAGTGTACGGATTTCATGATCTTCAAAGATAACTTGATGGACATGATGAAAGAAGATATTTTGGGCCTCTCGAAGATTAATATGTTGCAGATGATCTGTTTTTTCATCAGGAAAAGACTCCTTCAGAGGGTTGCTGACATAATTGCGCCAACATTCACGATGATAACGAATTTCCAATCCAAACGCCGTTCGACTGTCTGGGATAGATGCAAGTAGGGTATTCAATCTTTCTCTTATAGGCTCATCTGACAGACAAACTGTATGCAACTTGAACCAGTTCCATGCGTCTACTGTTGACAGCAGCAAAAGTTTGGACTTGCCAGGATTACTGTTTTTTGTGGTCATTTCATACACCACACACAGAGATTCTTATCATGAACCACTCCAGTACTAGAACGAAGCTTTTTATGCACATTTCCTGGGAGTTGTTGACTTGAAGTTGATGCTTGAACTTCTTCCTGTTCAGATTTCCGTTTACGATTCTGTGCTTGCTGAACATAGCGATTACTACTGATCTGGGTGTAACATTTACTATGCATGTACAGGCCTTTAGGCCCCTTGTCCCACTCCACTGCTGCATAGGCATGCTGAAATTTATCAAGTTCCTTCCACCGAAAACACTTGCTCCTTAGATTCTCCCACTTTGTATCAGATGTCTTGTCCGTACTATCATCAGCTATACAGGGATGTTGACATAATATGCATTTTAATCCAGGTCCTGGGTCAGGCACATCACTAACTCCTCTACGTTCCATGCTTATGATTCTTCACACCAAATTCGATGCAACAAACCTGAAAAAGAAGGAATTGATCAGTCAACATTCTTGGTATACATTTTAAATTATATATTATATTATTTGAGTAAGTTTCAGAGGATCCGTGACCGTGTTTAGGATACCAAAGTTTCTCAGTGGATTTAACAACATCATATTTGTCTTAGATGTTGAGGTTAATGGGACTCTAAATCATGAATTATGCCATCCCATTGATTTTCTTAATTATTTTCTTATTTTCTTAACTATTTGGTAATTAGTTATTAATTATTTTTTAATTATGCCATCCCATTGGTTTTCTGACACCAAAATTAGTGGGAATAGACACCAAAATTGTCATTTTTGGCCATTCACTTCAAGAAATAGAACTTTATAAAAAATTTAAGATGACGGCGGCGGCCATTTTGAAAAACGTCTAAAATAACAACTTTCCCGTCATTTTGGTGAGGTGTATGGGGGCTTATTTTTTTTAGCATCAGTTGCCCTTGTTAAATTCACTGAGAAACTTTGGTATACTAAACACGGTCACGGAAGCTCTGAACATGACTCTACTAAAAGTAGGTAAGATAGGGATCCACTGTTCGTGGTGAGGGGGTAGTGTAGGCCTAACTGATTTTGAAGTGACAGCTTGAGCTATTTTGATAGTATGGATGGCTTGTTTGGCTTTGTCTACATGACTGAACTCTGGAGTTACGTCTTTTTCTAGGTTAGCTTTGGGGCTAATGGCTGGCTTTACTTTAGGATTGTTTGTTTTTTTTTGTTTTTGTTTTTTTGCTGGGAGGAACAAATTTTAGGACTATGGTTACAGTCAATAGTGGCATGAAGGGAGGTGAGTAGGTCAAAATCTAAGTATCCATCGTACTTGGTTTCTTGGGATGGAAATATTATAAAAGAATGATGTGTTCCGTGATCTTGAACGGGGATGCTAACATAAAGGTGAGCAGTTTCACCACAATTTGGAATAATGCCATCATTTGCTTCAATTAAGATTTGTTGTTGTTGTTTTTCCCCAAGCTGCCTGGCCGAACAGCCCCAAGGCCCCGAGCAAGGCCAAGGCTATAACCGAGCGCCCCCACAGAACCCTCCCTGCCGACCACAATAAAGCCTGGGTGACCGAAGCCACTCCATGGCGGGGAGCTGAGGAGGGCGCGGAAACGCCCGGGAAACCAAAGCCCCACCCAGGGCCCTGTGCCCCTCAGCAATTATGAAGAGAAAGTTGAAGGGCAAAGGAAAGATGTGATGCTTTGGCTTCCAATCTTGGTAGATTAGGAGGTCAATCCACGCAAGAGACGCCGTCACTTGAGATCTAGAAAATATATAAGTAAAAGGAACAGTCAGAGTAAGCTATGGGTATGGCAGAGATCGCTCAGTTCTCACTCTGATAGACCAGCCCATCACCACATGACTAGAACCCAATCCTCTCAGCATCAGCTAGGAAAGGCCCTAGAAAGCTGCCTTTGGCGGAGGGATAGCTCCTCTATTTCAACCCTTTTCGGGGTTGGGCACCCGCCCTCAATTAAGATTATAGTGGAGGGTTGGAGAGAGCCAAAAGAAGTTTGATTTGATTGAAAGAAGGAGGAGAATAGACAGGAACGGGAAGCTCCCGTGTCAATAAGAAGTCTAGCTTTTACTCCATTTATAGTGAGATGATTGGAAATGGGAGGTTTGTCTTTGCTCGTCCCATCACGAGCCCCCGCCAGCTTGGCGACCGGTGGGCGGGGGCGGATTAAAAATCCAGGTTATCTTGAAGTTCTGTTTCCTCTTTTACTACCTCAATTTCTTCTGATACTACTTCCTCTTGGTTATATTCGATCCCTGCGGTCCCGTCTTCATTGATTGTTGCTACGCATCGGTGCTTAACCCAAGGAATCTGACCCCAGAATTGAGGGAGTTTGGGTAGACGCTTTACTAATCCCCCAAATGATTTCTTCAGCGAAAAAGAAAAAAAAGGACATTTTGTGTTGCAGGGATGCCAGTCGGAGGGTCGGACTCTCGCCCATTCCTCCATTTTTTCTACTGGACACGGATAGATCAAGGATTTGCAGAGTAATTTGGAGAAGATTGAGGATGAGTAGTGTTACGGCTTATTGCGGCGATCTTGTCACAGCTTTTGTCACCCTCCTGAGTCTTTTTCAAAGCCAAGATATGCCGAATTATTGGCATGTCCTCATCATAACCCTTGGGTTCCGAATTTGCGAAATGATCTCGCACTGACGTGGGTAGTATGCTCAACAGCGCATTAAACACACTTTCTTATCTGTTGATAACATTGTCAGTGGGCAATGCTGTAACTACCAGTTGGTTCAACTGGCTGATAGTGTGATCTAAGTTTCCTGTAAACTTCACACTATGAAACTGCTGATTTGCGATTATCTTCCTGAGAGAAGGGTTAATGGCTGCCTTGGTATAGTTTTCAAATTGAGCCCAGGTCATTTGTGGAGTATCACGCACATAACCCGATACGAGAGACATATGTCTGCCTTACTTAATTACAACAATATGAATCTTAGAAGTATCATCGTCCTTAAATACAATGTCAAGGACTAGTTTCACAACTTCAAGATATGTAGCCATGTCGTGATCTTCTTGCTTAAAAGAAATAATTTCGAGCGATTTACCAGCCATGATGATTTGTGGAATTGGGTATATTGAATAAAATTGTAAATCAAAGCTGTTATGCCGTGTTGATCCCACCGCTGCCACCAGTGTTAAGCGACGCTATAATTTAGCACGCTTTATAATAGTTCGTTATAGCCACCATAGGAAAGCTCAAAACCGTAAACACACATCGGGGACACAACTGGCTTACTATTAAAATTATTATATCAATCACTACCAATGTCACAGAATACACAGTTTCGGTACACACATTTTATTTTTAACAGCTAGGGTACAAACTTTGGACAAAATAATTAAGTCTCATCTATATTGAAATGAGCTTAATCAGAATTATATGAAAATAGGCAATACATAATGAGTAATCTTGATAAATATTCAGACGAATAAGTAACATCAAATTATGAAATAATGCATGTAAGATATACAATGTCACTAGAGAAATCACAATATAAATAAACACAGAGAGTCAGTCTCAAAACAATAAATAATATCCTGAAGGTAATTGGCAACTGCGAGGTAGCTAGCTGCGCAAGATAAATAAGGTTTACTGAGTAGGCGTACATACAGTGATCATATGGTATATAAGTAAGGGTATTAAGTGATGCGCGACGAATAACGTTATATTAATTCAGCGAATGGAAGATATAAATCTTAATTAACTCAAAGAGTCACAATAGTGAATATAAATTCAAGTAAGTCATGAATAATTATAATAGCCCGTACACGTGGCTGAAATTCACATCGACGCGAGGTTAGTGCGACATGATTTTGACAGGAGTTTATCATTAACTCAAATACTGCTTAAACTGAGTTTGAAGTCAGGAAGCGAAATCTTTAACATAGTATAGCTAGAGACAGATAAATAAACTCTCTCTGTGAACACTTATACATGCAATCACGTACCCAGCCAAAAATACACATAAAATAAGATCTGAATGAGTGTTCACAGTAGGTTACGTATAATGTTCACGTATTTATCCCGAACGAATATATATAAAGCTATTATACGGAATATAAGAAATATATCCCAAGAATTATATATATATCAATCCCACAATTAGAGTATGTTCTGTTCTCTCAGCAGAAGAGGCGACAGCAAGGAAGGAGAGAATAAATAATCTCTACGATGACGTTAAATTGAACACTAACATATCTTATATAACCCTACACAAATAATCATCAAAACACTTCACACAACGAGAGGCACTTAATTTGATTTTAGGTAGAGAAGTAGGAGCCCATGAGAGATCTGGTCACACGTGGTGACTGAGTTCGTTGTCCAGCCTGTTGACACCAGGGGCACGTCCTCTGCACACACACTCTCACTGGATTATCACTTCTAGCTCGCCTCCACCACTTCTTCGGGTTCACTAACACAGCTGCGTGCAGGTACTTTTTAAGGGGACAATGGGTAACCCCTACGGAAGTAATTCCGATTCAAAAACTAATAATTAAGCACATTCACCCATTAAGAGGAGGTACCCGAAAGTAATCTCTCGATAGATCGAATACTAACATTTAAGCACGTTCGCCCATTAAGGGGAGGTACCCGAAAGTAGTCTTCGATAAATCGGATTAACTGACAATTAAGCACGTTCGCCCATAAGGAAGAGGTACCCAAAAGCAGTTCCGATTTTGCCTACCAAATTCTTGGTTCAGGCAAGTAATGTTTTGATTTAATTTACAGGCATAGGTGTGATGTTTCGGAGTGTGAAAGGGCATGGTAAATATGGTTTATGATTATTGCTACGGTCATTAAAATCCCTGAGTGGCTAGGTGGTGTAGTGACTAGCATCTTGGACTTCCACCCAGAAGGCCCAGGATCGCGCCCACGCTCAGCGCATTAAAGATTTTTCACAAGCGCTGAGTCGTTACCATCCCTCATGAGCAAGGGGATGGGGTAGTAGTACAGGACCCCAATGGAAATACGCCTAATCGGCCTTATTCGGCTATCCTTAGCTAGCTTTAAGAATTATTAATATTATTATTATTATTATTATTATTAAAAATATAATGTATATATGGTTATGCAGAGGAACACATTCTTTATTTATTAAAATTAGATGTAAAGATGAAAAAGCTTTGATGGATGAGTGATAATTAAATTACAGTTTTGGATGTCAGCAGGTATTTGATAGGTTGTATGGAATGGTTTTATTATGAGGGGGAATATAATGATTACACTTGTTTATTTCCGTAGTAGTTGTCGTTGCAAGTATCATAGTATGGTTGCATATGCGGAAAAGAAGGAGGTTGATATTGTAATCGCAATGTCATAATGTCTTCGTCGTAGTCCAGATCTGGTCCGGACGTGGAATTCTCGCCTGGTGTGTGGAGCGGCCATTTGTTTTCCCGCAGTTGGAAGGGTTTAGGGGTTGACCCTTGTAGGGTCGCAGAATGAGCACAGGTAGTAGGGTTTTGTTGACGTCGGTGCTTTATTTGGGGTAACTTATTCATCTTCCCCTTGCTTTTAATAGATGCAATTCGGCACTGAGATGATTGTGGCTCTTGCTCCCACCACGTTATCTCACTTCCTATGCTGAAGAAACTAGACTCAGAAAGTAGAATAAAAAAGGAAAGAATTGACAGTTTTAAATGAATGAGAGAGGTCCTTGAACAAGGGTCATACTAATGTTTGTTCCATGATTTGTCCTCAGCAACTCTGATTTGGCTGTATATAATTCCAAATTCATAAGAAATCAGGTACATAATTGTATTATTCACCTTCTATATAGTGCTCGATATCAGTAACAAATATGTTCCATAATGTTATTAGAACATTTTCAAATAAAAAATATGCATCTTTACAGAATCGGACACTTTGTTCGAATTATGGGATAAATAGCAAGACAAAAGGTTTAGGTGTTCCTTGAGGCCATCCAAAATAATGTTGTAAATCGAAGCCATGCCAGATTAATATGTAGAAGTTCTAAGGATTTTGAATGACCTTCATAGGCCCCCGTAAGGATATTGGATATTCATGTGTGGCTTGTATTTATCCATCAATAACGTGCTACAGGTAAAATGAGGAACACCGTGAAGGTCACGACTGCTAGAGATAAGAGATAAAGCTAGACTCATACGAGTAATAGCTGTGGGTTGTATAATAATGTAACGTTTGCTACAAGTTAATACAGAATATTAAGAGGTGAAACATCTTCAGGAAACCGGCACCACTGCAATATTTGTTTACTTTGCTTCTATCTATCTATCTGTCTATTGCCGGACGCCTTACTCCCCTTAATGAGGATGGCCATACACAGAATGCCCCCAAGCAGACCTATTCCCTGTAAGAGGGAACAACCCGAGCCAGTTTACTGAAGGACTTACAGGATTGACCACTCAATTTAGGATCCGTCCGACTCCGAGGCCCTCTGTGTATTTTGTTAGCACTATTTTTTCTACAGTGGTGATCGGCTAGTCCATCCACTAACCTGCCTTACCCATAGATAAGCATTACGGATTTGAATCAGGTTTACTCCCCTAGACAGGTTGCCGACCAAGGCTGACGAGTCCCATCCACCCGGATTTTTATAAGGTTGTCTCCCCTAGATGGGTTGCCGACCAAGGCTAACGAGTCCCATCTACTTTGCTTCTGTGGTGGATTATATCCATGATAGCAAATGCGTGTGTGTGTGTATTTACCTAGTTGTATTATACAGGAATTAAGCTAAGCTCGTGTAGTCCAGTCTCTAAATTCTATTTTTATCCAGTCTTATTTTAAAATTATAAATATTCATTGCTCCCACCAACTCCTCCTCCAGTCGATTCCAGGCTTCTATACTCCTATATGGGAAGCTAAACTTCTGTACATTTGATTTGCATCTTGTTTTCCTCAATGTTAATGCATGTCCTCTAGTTGTACAATTTTCCCACACCATAAAGTTTCTTTGTCAATTCTTTCCATACCTCTAATACACTTATACATTATTATCATGTCTCCCCTCTCTCTTCTTTCCTTCAGCGTTGGCAGGTCTAGCCTTTCTAGTCTTTGCTCATACTGTAATTCTCTCAGCGCTGGTACCATCTTTGCAGCAACTCTCTGCACTTTCTCCAATTTGTTGATGTGTTTCTTCAGGTGTGGTGACCGTACTAGCACTGCATACTCTAACCTGGGCCGTATAATAGGTAGTATTATTTTGGTCAACATCTCTTCATGTAGGTAGTTGAATGCTAGTCTTATGTTGGTCAATAATGCATAGGTTCCTACATTAATTTTGTGTAATTTTGGTTTTCTATGTGAGTGAGGGAGGCAAAAGGCAGAACTGCCTGTAGCGAGTGCCTCCCCCATAGTTGAAAGAGTGACAGGGCCAAAATCAAGGGGCGTTCCAGCCAAAATACCTGGACACACAGAGTTTGAAGCAATTTAAGTCATAGGAAGAGGGAAAGACTGATTCTGAGAGAGAGTTCCAGAGCTCAGCTGTTGAATAGAAGAAAGTTTGAGAGCAACGTTTCACTCTTGGGTTGGAGAGTTGCACAGAGTAGGGGTGGGATTGTGTTGCAAGACGGGTACCACGTGCCCTATGTAAAGGAGGTGGTATACACTGGGAAAGCTCTGAGGAACACTGATTATTATAGTATCGATAGAATAGCGAGAGAGATGCAACATTGCGGCGGAGAGAGAGAGATTGCAGAGAGTTGGTGAGTGGACGGGAGTTAATGATACGAAAGGCCTTCCTTTCAACTTTGTCTAGGAGAGCGGTGTGAGAGGAACCTCCCCACACATGTGAACAATACTCAATACAAGGATGCACTATACCCTGTACAGAGCAAGAAGCTGTGCAGGGGTAAAGAACCCCCTAATGCGGTTGAGCACACCCAGCTTCTGGGAGGCTGCCTTAGCAAGACTGGTAATATGGTCCTTACAAATGAGAGCAGAAGAAAAAGAGACACCAAGAATATTGAGAGAAGATGAAGGATTGGTTTTTGTATTGTTGAAGAATAAGGATAGTCTGCTGGGAGTTCCGGACGGGTAGATAGGTGGAGAAATTGGATTTTGGAAGCATTAAAAGTAACAAGGTTTTCTCTGCCCCAAATTGGAGATAGTATTTAGATCAGAATTTAAGAGTTCTATGGCTTCATTACGTTTGTCTTTGAGGGATTGCTGGCTGGGGCGTTCTGAAAAACTAATGGAGTAGTGTAAGGTTGAGTCGTCTGCTGCGTATGAATGGATGGGAATTGAGGTACAGTTGAGAAGATCATTTATAAAAATTATGTGTATGTGCTTTTTCCGGTGAGAGGTCCTCAGTTATGACTTTTCCTAGGTCCTTCTCCTGTTTTGCTTTAGTTACTAATTCGTTTCCCATTTTGTACTCCCATGTTGGTCTGATTTTACTCTTTCCCATCTCCAGCAAATGACACTTCTTGGCATTAAATTCCATTTTCCAGTCCTTGCTCCAGTTGTACAGTTTTTCAAGTCACTTTGCAGTTCCTTGCAGCTATCTACGTTCTGGATGTGTTTCATGATTTTTGTATCGTCAGCAAACATGTTCATAATTATGCAATAAATAGATACAATCGACCCAATCATCCCTTTCTTGAATGATGTCAATAACTCTGTCATAGAAACATAACAAATTGGTGACACAAAATGTGCCTTTCTTGAATCCAAACTGTTTAGCAGTTATGTTCTTTTCCTCCAGATGATTGACCTATCTCTTTCTAATGATGTTTTCACTTAGCTTGCAGATGATGCTGGTGAGGGACACTAGCCTGTACTTCAGATGGTCTTCTCTATCTCCATTTATATAGATCAGTACTATATTTGCTCTCTTCCATTCCATCGGTATATCTCCTACTTCCAGTGAGTACTGTATTATTTCATAAATAGATTTAACAAGTTGTTCTGCACATTCTCTCAAGACCCATCCCGATATTTCGTCGGGTCCCATGGCCTTCCTAACATCCAGTTCTTTCATTAATTCTAATAGCTCAACCTGTTCAAATTTTATCTCAGTTAAATTGCCAATTGTATCTCGGACGACTTCAGGTTCAACAAAGTCTTCTTCTTCATTGAATACTGATTGCAATCTATTGTTCATTATTTCGCATATGCTAGTTTCATCTTCATATATTCTCTCTGCTACATTTAGTTTCGTTAACCTGTCTTTAACTTTAATTTTGCTGTTTAAGAACTTATACAATAAATTTGGTTCTTCTTCACATTTGCTTACAATGTTATTTTCATATTTGACTTTTCCTCTCTTCTAATTTTGACATACTCATTTCTCAAGTTTTTATACTCACTCCATACACGGTCGCTTGATCTTTTTCTGGCTTTATTCCATGCAGAATGTCTTCTATTTAACGCTGCACGACACCTGTTGTTGAACCATTCTTTAACTTTTTCAGGTCCAGCCTTAAATGTTGGTACAAATTTAGCTATAGCCTCGTTGTAGATGTTTGTAAATAATCAGTACTTTTCTTGGACATTTCGAGCTGTATTTATCACCTTCCACCTCACCGAGGTTCCTCGTCTCCTCTCCTTCTTGTTTCTTCATTGACATGCTGGGTTAAAAAGCTATCAGTTACTAGTTCTAGTAATGTATTCCCCCACGAGTTATCATTACTGCCGGCATCCATACCTTCCCAGTCTAATTTTTTGCAGTTAAAGTCACCAGTTAGTAATAGTCTATTAATTTTCTTCTTTGTAGTAATTGTCTTAACCCCTTGAGTACCAGCAACGCACGTTATGCATCACCTACGTATGTAACGCTAAACCCTAGCGACGCAGTGGTTGCGTTCGTGTTAATTAATCTTGTCCTATGGCACCTAGAGGGTTCAGATTTGTATGGGAAATGCCTTAGTATCTCACGCAACAATACCGATGGTTGGAAGCCCTCCAAGTCCAGCCGCGTGCGTGTGGGCGAGCGTGGGAGTGATTTTCCAGTATTTTACCTACCCATTTCCCCATATTAATTGTGACTTTCCGCCGCCCCGCAGGACCCCTAAATGACGTAAGCGAGCATTTGTTTGTGGTTTTTCCTTCATTACTAACCCATCCCATGTGTTTTTAGGACAAATAAATGACAACCTGCTGGTCTCTGGTTGTACATATATTATATACCAGCTGGTGCTCAGGGAGTTAATTTATTTATGGTTTCCTGCTTTAGTGCTTCATACTCATCGTTCCTCCAAACTCTAGTATGAGGTAGCATGTAGGTCACTACAACATCTATTATATCCATCTCCTCTCCTTCAATTTCCACTGCCAGTATTTCTGACCTATTGATTCCAGTACCAGTATCGATGTCTATCCTTCTAGCTTTCAATCTAGTATGGGTCATAATCACTACACCACCACCTACTTTACCTGTTCTATCCTTTCTCCATATATTATAATCTAGTATGGGTCATGATCACTACACCACCACCTACTTTACCTGTTCTATCCTTTCTCCATATATTATAATCTAGTATGGGTCATGATCACTACACCACCACCTACTTTACCTGTTCTATCCTTTCTCCATATATTATAATCTAGTATGGGTCATGATCACTACACCACCACCTACTTTACCTGTTCTATCCTTTCTCCATATATTATAATCTAGTATGGGTCATGATCACTACACCACCACCTACTTTACCTGTTCTATCCTTTCTCCATATATTATAATCTAGTATGGGTCATGATCACTACACCACCACCTACTTTACCTGTTCTATCCTTTCTCCATATATTATAATCTAGTATGGGTCATGATCACTACACCACC